>SJYC01067871.1:0-59001 GCA_006408675.1 Madoqua kirkii
GGACGACAGAGGATGAGATGGCTGGATGGCATCACTGCCTCCATGAATGTGAGTCTGAGTGAACTCCGGGAGTTGGTGATGGACAGGGAGGCTTGGTGTGCTGCGATTCATGGGGTCACAAAGAGATGGACACAACTGAGCAACTGAACTGAAGATCACTGTGGATGGTGACTGCAGTCATGAAATTAAAAGACACTTGTTCCTTAGAGGAAAAACTATGACAAACCTAGATAGCATATTAAAAAGCAGAGACATCACTTTGCCTACTAAGGCCCATCTAGTCAAAGCTATGGTTTTTCGAGTAGTCATGTACGGATGTGAGAGGTGGCACTCAGAAGGCTGAATGCCAAAGAACTGATGCTTTAGAAGTGTGGTGCTGGAGAAGATTCTTGAGAGTTCCTTGGACAGCAAGGCGATCCCACCAGTGCATCCTAAAGGAAATCAGTCCTGAATATTCACTGGAAGGACTGATACTGAAGCCGAAACTCCAATACTTTGGCCACCTGATGCAAAGAGCCGACTCATTGGAAAAGACCCTGATGCTGGGAAAGATTGAGGGCAGGAGGAAAAGAGGATGACAGAGGAGATGGTTGGATGGCATCACTAACTCAATGGACATGAGTTTGAGTAAACTCCAGGAGGATGGCGAAGGACAGGGAAGTCTGGCATGCTGCAGCCCATCAGGTCGCAGAGAGTTAGACGCGACTGAACACCTGAAGAACAACAACAAAAATAGCTGATCACTGCAGTTTAAGTTATTGATTTCTGAATCACAGATGGCCTGCCTGCCAAGACCACTGTGCTTTGTTATTTCTATCTTATCTAGTGTCTCAAGGCAGTGTCTAACCAATCTAAGACAATCCAATTTCTAGGTAACCTTAGATGATTCTGTGAAATTTAGGTTCTTGCACCACAAACATTATTTGGAGGGATATGAATTAAGCACAGAATTACCTCTTGAAGGCCCCCACCCCACATCTCCCACCAGGGGGCCTTTTTCTAGAATGACAAGCGACACTTGATAATACCTGCTCAAGGGAAGCGTCTGTGTTGGGAGTTGAGTCTAGCCTTGGCTGCAGGGAGCAGAGTGTCCTTGTAGGATCTGGAGCATCTGAGGCAGAAGTTCCTTCCCTCCATCCCCACGGAGTGTGTTCTCTGGAAGATTCTCTGGGACGGATTCATTTATGAACTTTGGCAAAAGTCATACACTGAGTAGAGCTGAGTGTGATTTGATATTATAAACTAGCTTTTAGTGGAAGTCGCTCAGTTGTGTCCAACTCTTTGCAACCCCATGGACTATATATCCGTGGAATTCTCCAGGCTAGAATACTGGAGAGGGTAGAAGTTCCCTCTCCAGGGCTTTTTCCCAACCCAGGAATCAAACCCAGGTTTCCTGCATTGCAGGCGGAGTCTTTACCAGCTGAGCCACCAGGAGGCCCAAACTAGCTTTTGGTCTTTGCTTAATTTACAGACTTGACGGCATTGCTTGCATGCCCATTTTAGCCTTCTAAAAATGTATCTTGACGTGCTTTCTACTTCTCTACAGAGAGAGCTGCTTCAGTGTTTTCATCCCTGCTTCTATTCCCTGGTATGTTTTGGATGCATATAATGTATGTATCAATAAGAAGCTTTTTCTTGTCATTTTTAACAAGCAATGAGGTCATGTGGAAAAATAAAAACAATAAAATGTCTTTCGTTGGTGTTTTAACAGTCCTAGAAAATGAGCATCTTTGCAGGACAGCAGTACTAGGGTAAAAGGAGGTACCCATGGTCTCAGGCTACACTAGACCCTGCCTGGTTACTCTGAGGGCTGAGGTCTCAGCCCATGACTAACTTATCTACAGCAAGGAGGTTTTGAATGCTGCACCGATGTAGTATAATTTTAAGTGCTTTTCTGATCATGTAATTCTCTTTTCCCATCCCACCCCTTCAATAATTTTGACTTCTCTGATGTCCTGCAAGTTGTTATGAGAGAAAAAGAATCAAGCTGGAAAAGACACATGGTCCATGCAGACAACCACCTCTGTTTTGGTATCATATTCACCTACCTTCCTGGTGGAAAAAGTCGATGCTGATATGATTCTCTGAGTCTATCCTGCTAACAGTACTGGTAGAGCTACTTGGCTTCCCTGGTGCAACTAAGTGGCTTCCTTGTGGCTCAGTTGATAGAGTCCGCCTGCAAAGTGGGAGACCTGGGTTCAATCCCTGGGTCAGGAAGATCTCCTGGAGAAGGGAATGGCAACCCACTCCAGTATTCTTGCCTGGAGAAGCCCATGGTTAAGCCTGGTGGGCTATAGTCCATGGGGTCACAAAGAGTCAGACCAGACTAAGTGACTTTCACTTTCAAACAGATACGGAAGCAAAGACCTAAGTGTTCAAGAGCCTGCGTTCTAGGCTTGGAAGATGTGTGTATCTGATGGGACACTCTGACTTTCTCCCTACACACTGGATTTCAGGATTCTTCCCGTGTTTCAGGCCAAGAGCCAGGTGAGGTGGTGACACCACGTGGAGGGAACACTGGCCTCACTTACAAACTGGGCATCTCTGGTAGCTACTCTCCTTACTCAGACTATAGGGAGGTTGATTCTGGACACAATATTTTAAATGATAAGAAGTGCGTGCGTGTGTGTTTCACTCCCATGCTTCATGTTTCCCATGGGTTACTAAAACTTAGGAGGTTCTCATCCCTCGAAAATGCCTCGGGGCTCCAAAATCCATGTCTAGCAGAGATGTCTCTAGAAGAGACTAATCACAGCTAATAAGGGAGCTTTTTAGAAGTAGGAATGATTCCCATATTCGGCTCAAGCTTCCTAGAAACACTTGCCCTTGAAATCTAAGGAGCTTGAAATCTAAGGTGAAATCCAAGGAGCTTGACAGGGCGAAGACTTCCAGCTAGTGTGGCAGACATCGCCAGTGTCTGGAAAGCCTTCTCACACTCTAAATTGAACCCAACTGACGGTGTGTCTCTGGCTCCGCTGGCTACCACGCCTATCAGTGTCTTGACGCAGCAGTGAGGAAAGAAACCCGATAAAGTTGTTACACATTACACGCTAAGCCAACTAACATGTGTTCAAGGGCACACTTTCCAGATTCCATATTTTGTTGGTACTTTGTTTTTCATCCTTTGTTCTGAGATTTTATTGTTTTGCTTTTAGTCAATATCTTGACAAGGAGGATAAACAAGAAATGAAGCACAACACTGTAAATCCTGCTTCTAACAGCAACCTAAACATTCAGTAGCAGGACAGCAGAGTAAGACATTTATATATTTTGATTATGTGCATATTTAAACTCCAGAAGTTATCTGAGTCTTCCATTTGGACTAGTAACTCAGAATTATTTACGTTTGCCTTGGAATATTAAAGCTAAGCTTTGGGGTCCTAAATGTCTCAAGATGTATATGAGGTGTTACAGCAAAAATATAATAAATTTAGATGATTTGTATATTTAAAAATCTACAGTTACGGGTGAGAATTACAATTTAATTGCATGAATGTGCTATCAATGTGAGTCCAAATTTTATTGACAGATCTAGAAAATAGTTATTACAACAAAGTAAATGTATATAATGAAAACACTGACCTTGTCTGGAGCATGTGTGAGGCATATGTGTATGGGAAATGAATAAGAAATATTTAGGGAGTTATTTTGACTGCAAAACTTTAAAATATGTAACTTCATGGATTCCTGAAACTTTTGCAGAAGTTTCGTGGGTTCAGATATAGTTTTCATATAAAATTGGTTATTTTTGTAGTCTTAAAAAACCTACCATCCCAGCAAATTTTTTTTCAATTCAATTAGAATGAATTTTGTTCCCCTGCATTTCTTTGACTCCTAAAAAAGATCTCTCCCTAAAATGAGTCACTATAAAATCTCTTGCACATTTTTGCTCAAACCATTTCAAAACTATTACTTCACTTTTATACACTTTTTACACATGAGATATGTAGTAGGGTATAATTTCTCATTTTACAGGTATGGAAATTGATGCCCAAAGAAGTTACATGACTTGGCTGAAGCACTAAAGTTAGTATTAGAACTTCATTTTCCCTTTTCTAACTGAATAAATTTTCTACTTTACCATTTCAAAACTATTACTTCACTTTTATACACTTTTTACATATGAGATATGTAGTAGGGTATAATTTCTCATTTTACAGGTATGGAAATTGATGCCCAAAGAAGTTACATGACTTGGCTGAAGCACTAAAGTTAGTATTAGAACTTCATTTTCCCTTTTCTAACTGAATAAATTTTCTACTTGGTTACACTGCTTTCTGAAATCACATCATTTATATACGTGTGTGTGTGTGTGTGTGTGTGTGTGTGTGTGTGTATGTATATATATAATATGATGTAAATGATTCATAGTATTTAATCATGTTTTGGAAGGTAAAGATAAATGTTTTATCAGATCAAACCTGGGAATTTAAGTTGACAGCAGAGAAAGTGTGCTTCAGAGATAAATACGGTATTTTTACAAATAATACAAGAGGATCCAGAAGTAAATGGCTCCTCAGAAACACAGAATATTTTAAAAGAAACATCTGTACACTCTAATAAAAAACAGTAAGTTGTGACAAATAAGATGAGATATAAATGTATTTTATATATTTGTTTCTTCTCTATCACTACCAAAGTGTAAGAGAGTATCATTTTTGACCTGAACTTGTCTAATTCCATTATTCTCTCCAAAACATTCCTTATATTTGAGCCATGATGATCTTTCTAAACTGAAATGGGATCATCTCACTCTCCTTCTGTGATATACTGCTACATTAGGATGAAGGCCTAACTGCTTAAGATATGATAGGACTGTAAATCTACACTGAGTCATCCTCAACCTACAGCTCCTTCTGACTGGAGCACCCCATCTTTTACAGGACTTCAAGCCTAGTTAGCTCTTACTTGACTATTTCTTGATCTTCATCATTTTCCCTGAAAAATAGTGCTGGGTAAGGTGTGCCAGCAGCATCCTGATTAAATTCCTAGCTGACAGTTTATCTCACTAATTAGAATTATTTGCTTATCCTTATTCCCACTTGGCTTTACTCCTTCTGTGATATACTGCTACATTAGGATGAAGGCCTAACTGCTTAAGATATGATAGGACTGTAAATCTACACTGAGTCATCCTCAACCTACAGCTCCTTCTGACTGGAGCACCCCATCTTTTACAGGACTTCAAGCCTAGTTAGCTCTTACTTGACTATTTCTTGATCTTCATCATTTTCCCTGAAAAATAGTGCTGGGTAAGGTGTGCCAGCAGCATCCTGATTAAATTCCTAGCTGACAGTTTATCTCACTAATTAGAATTATTTGCTTATCCTTATTCCCACTTGGCTTTACTCCTTATGAATACAAAGTGACGTTCAATCATCGGTATAACTTAGGATCTTAAAAAAAAATGTTTAATAAAAATTGGACTAGTGAATGGATGTCTAGAGCTGCAGTTAATCTCACTGTTCCAGGAACTGGGAATATCCTGGAAAATACTACTGCTGTTCAGCATTGTGAATATTGCTTGTCGTGAATATACATGGCCATTTCTATCCAGGTAAATGTGTATGTATTTACACAAATTAAGTTGTAGGCTTCTCCTGATTCTCAAGTTTAGATACATGCTATATGCTTTACCTTTCCAGAATTACTTTAGTTTTTTGACACAGAAGATACTAAAACCAAAGGAAATATTACGTGAATTAATGATGGAATATAGTATAATAATATCAAGCAACATATTTTAAAATAGATTTATACCTTAATAATGGAGAAGGCAATGGCACTCTACTCCAGTACTCTCGCCTGGAAAATCCCATGGACGGAGGAGCCTGGTGGGCTGTAGTCCATGGAGTTGCTAAGAGTCGGACATGACCGAGTGACTTCACTTTCACTTTTCACTTTCATGCATTGGAGAAGGAAATGGCAACCCACCCTAATCTTCTTGCCTGGAGGATCCCAGGGATGGGGAAGCCTGGTGGGCTGCCGTCTATGGGGTCGCACAGAGTCGGACACGACTAAAGCAACTTAGCAGCAGCAGCTTAATAATAACATTTCTTAAAATAGGGATTTATAGCTTAATAATAGCATTTCTGATCAGCTTTCTGTCTGAGCTAAAGTGGAACTAGTAGCACAGCAGGCCTGCTTTATGGAAAAGCACTGACAAAGAACTTTCATAGCTGGTGATAAAACTGAGCTGGCTTCCTACAAAACAAATTGTCCAGGTACACAGTGACTTTCCCAATGGACACATTTGCATGATCTGCAAGTTCACTGCCGGAGAGACTCTAAATAATAATCAGGTCATAAAGCCAGAGAAAGGCATTTTAGATTCCCATATAATTTGCACTGAGAACTTTGAGAATTACAATAGAGGCTGAGGCTTAGTAATTCTTCTGGGGTAATAATGGAAATAACTAAGAAGGGCTTCAAACAGTCCGTCTCTGTAAAAGTTCAGTGTCCTAAATGTGAAAGAATAAGAACACGGAAAGTTGTTCAATGGCTTTGTTGAACAGATCTAATGAGGCAAGATCTTCTGACACAAACTAGACCTTGGTTGATGAAAACTGAAGCTGTTACAAAGAAAATTTAGATTCTTGTGTACTTTTTACTGACTTGAACAAACCATGTGATTAAAGTAATGATACACCTGCAGTTGGTCTCTCAAATGGGATATTTATTTAGAATCAAAGAGGAAATCTTTTCAAAGTGAGCAAAAAACACAACAACTTCAAATGTTTATATTAATTCCATTACCTTTCCACAGGTCATTTGTATAGTCAAGGTAGAATCTCATTAGGGTCTTACATTAGACTAACTAAGGTAATTCAAACAGGAACTTTGAACCTAATGTCTGGAATTCTGAGCTCTACCTTTACATATTCTACTGAATTATAGTGTATCCTTCACATATTTTCAATCAAACATATTTACAGGATTTTCATTTTATTATTATATTCCAAAATAATATTGATCAGCTTTGGGAAGAACAAAATCAATTTGAGTTAATGTAGGGGACACCCAATCCAAAACTTGGTTGTCTGCTTCTGTGAACTACTGGCAACATTAAAAGTGTGCTCTTGGTTTGTGAGTAAGATAACAATAAAGTCAATATCAACTAGTCCCTGATGTAACTCAGTCTGAATCCAAACATCTTTCAAAGTAAGAACATCAAATAAAGTGAAGCAGGTTCAGTCATTAAGGGATCATTTCTGAGCACTGTAGCTATTCTGGAACCTATTCAAATAATATTTGAGAAGTGTTTGTTAACACTTAGGCTGTACTTTCTGAATTTAGGAGGTCAGATCTATGAGGACAAATGTTAAAGTTTTAAGAGAAATACTCATTCAAATCAACCCATGAGAGAGATTAGAATGTTACATTTTTAAGCTCTCTGATAAATCTGGATGATATTGTTCTATGTTGAGAATTATTACAAGCATTAAAATGTTGTAGATACCACTCACAGAAATTAACTCAAAATTGATTCAAGACTTCCGTGTAAGACCTGAAGCCATAAAACTCTTAGAAGAAAACAAATCTTAGCAATGATTTTTCAGATCTGACAACAAAAGCAAAGGCAACAAAATAAATGTGAACAAATGGGACTACATCAAGCTTAAAAGCTTCTGCTTTAAAAAGAAAAATGAAATGATCAAAAAAATAAAAAGGCAGTTTATGGAATGGAATTAAATATTAAATATATTAATATTAAATTAAATATGTAAAGGGGTTAGTATCCAAACTATATAAAGAACTCATAAGCAAATAATAATAATTATAATAATCTAATTAAAAATAGACAAAAGACATTTTCCCAAGAAGATATAAAATGACCAACAGGTACATGAGAAGATGTTCAACATCTGTTTTCATTAGGGAAATACAAATCAAAACCCAACATATCACCTCATGCCTCTTAGAAAGGCTTTCATCAAAAGGATAAGAAATGACACATGCCGAGGAGAATTTGGAGAATTCTGGTGCAGCCACTCTAGAAAACCATGTTTCCGCCAAAAAAATTAAAAATACAACTACAATACCATCCTGAAATACCATTTGTGGGTATTTACCCAAAGGAAATGAAATCATTATGTCAAAGTAATATCTATATTTCATGAGGGACGTGTGTTCACCGCAGCACAATTCACAACAGCCAGGACAGGAAAACAAGCTCAGTGTCCATAAACAACTGACTGGATGAAGAAAATGTGATATATAAAGACAGTGGAATATTATTCAGCTGCAAAAAGAAGGAAATCTTGCCATCTGAAACCACATAGATAGATCTTGAGAGCATTATGCTAAGTGAAATAAGCTACTCGAGGAAAGACAAATACCATGTGATCCCACTTAAGTGTGAGTCTAAAGCAAACAACAGCCACAAAACTGATGGATTTGTGGTGATCAGGATGGAGGATAAGGTGTGGGGAGGCAGATGAAGGTAGTCAAGAAGTACAAAAATCCAATTATACGATAGATATGTCCTGGAGCTGTAATATATAATGCAACAATATGGCTATAGTTAACACAACTGTTTTTGTATTTATACAAGATGATGGATGTTAACTAAATGTGGTGTGATGATCACTTCAAAAGACATGTAAGTCAAGTCATTATGTTGTATCCCTCAAACTTATACAGTGCTGTATGTCTATTATACCTTGATAAACCTGTCAAAAAAAAATTCAGTTGTGGCAAAGGCTTTCTGTATGTCCTCAAAAATAATTTTGTAGAACCATTTCAATAATTTTCAGTAAAGTGCTTATTGTAAATATTCAGGTTGAAAATTATCTTTTTTTCTGATAAATAAAAATAGTTTCTAGCCTATGAGTACATCCTTTTTTGCCTTCTTTCTCCTGAAAAATATAAGTAGGAAGATAAATAGTTGATTCTTAATAAATTCACTGCGTGGGTGTGTGTCTATATAAATTTAGGTAACATCTGTTGGTTTTAGTTTCTATGAGTCAGCTAGCACTGGTGAGACCAAGTGATACAGTGGTCTCCTGTTTGACACAGGATGCCAAGAGAAAGCTTATTGCTTTAAGCAACTCTTCAGGGACATTCCAACACTCATCACTGTAAATCTCCTAAAGGAAAGAAGGGTGAACGTAGAAACTGTTTTCTGCCACATTTCCCATATAAACACATAAGTTCTCACTTTACACTTGTAAAAGGTCCTTGGGAAAACAGGTCTTAAAATTCCAATGAAATACTTATTCATTTCTCCATTTGCTGTTATTTTAACAAATTTATCAAGATTTAACAGGGGCATTTTATCTTGTTACCTCTTAATGTGACTTCCTCATTGGTATTGTTGTTGTGTCACTAAGTGTGTCCAATTCTTTGTGACCCCAAAGAACTCAGCACACCAGGCTCCTCTGCCCCTACCATTTCCCAGAGTTTGCTCAAATTCACGCTAGCTTCATGGCTTCTCATTAACTTTCATCTGTTTCAGATATGTGGATAACTACGTTCAAGTGGTGCCTGATCAAAGTCTCTGTACTTGATTATCTCTAGGAATAAGAATTTTACTTATATCAGATCAATCATTGCTGAGAACATGTGACTCAGGAAATTCTAGTTATCGCATAGCTCCCTAAATTATGACTAGAATTGTTTGAGACCACCATTCAGTCTAATTTTAAGAACTATCAATATTTCATAAGCTATTATCTACTTTCCAGTGCTATTAAGTACCTTCAGAGCACACTCAAAAACATCCTTCTTTTGCTTTTGGGTTAGGATCACTTGAAAAAAAGCCACACAGAAGAATTTCAGAATTAGCAAAATGTACCTCGAGGTGAAAATTGTTGCCCCTTCCAGAACTGTTTTGAATAAACTTCCTCAGCAGGCTTGAAATTTCACCATTAGGATAACTTTTGACTAAACAAGAGGCATCTATCTCTACAATTCTATCTTTTAAGTATGATAGATAATACATATGGGGAATGCACATGGATATATGTGTATAAAATCTCAACCAAGATAGTCCAGTTCAATTGTGGGCAAGTCGAAGAACTAGAGTTTTCGTTACTTCAATCAAACTCTTAAATTTTCATCTTATTTCGGAACACTCTCTGAATCTAACTTCCTCTTTACTCTTCCTTCCTTACCATATTCTGACACATTCAATTCTTCACGCGTCCCTACTATTTTGACTGCCATACAATCTCCTTTCTTCCACTCTCATTATCTTAAAACTTTATCCTCTATGCACTGTGATAATTTTTCACTCACCAGTATTTTTCCTCCAGATATTTGGCCACTTTTTTCCACCAAACTCCAAATAGTACACACTAGAATCAGACTTTAATCTTCATATCTTATAAAAAATTAGCTTAAAATGGGTCACAGATATATATGTAATATGGAAAACTATTAAACTTCTAGAAGAAACTACAGGCAAAGAATTTTCAGTGCTTAAAATAGACAAAAAGTTCTTAGACTTGACACCAAAGGCACAATCTAAAAGAGACAAAAATTGATAATACAGACTATCAAACTTAAAAACTTTTGTTCTATGTATGATCCTGTTAAGAGGATGAAAAGCTAGCTATCGACTAGCAGAAATATTTTTAAATCACATATCTGAGAGATGGAATCTTTGTCTAGAATACATGAAGAATTCTCTAATCTCAAAGTTTATTTCTGCCACATTTCCCATATAAACACATAAGTTCTCACTTTACACTTGTAAAAGGTCCTTGGGAAAACAGGTCTTAAAATTCCAATGAAATACTTATTCATTTCTCCATTTGCTGTTATTTTAACAAATTTATCAAGATTTAACAGGGGCATTTTATCTTGTTACCTCTTAATGTGACTTCCTCATTGGTATTGTTGTTGTGTCACTAAGTGTGTCCAATTCTTTGTGACCCCAAAGAACTCAGCACACCAGGCTCCTCTGCCCCTACCATTTCCCAGAGTTTGCTCAAATTCACGCTAGCTTCATGGCTTCTCATTAACTTTCATCTGTTTCAGATATGTGGATAACTACGTTCAAGTGGTGCCTGATCAAAGTCTCTGTACTTGATTATCTCTAGGAATAAGAATTTTACTTATATCAGATCAATCATTGTTGAGAACATGTGACTCAGGAAATTCTAGTTATCGCATAGCTCCCTAAATTATGACTAGAATTGTTTGAGACCACCATTCAGTCTAATTTTAAGAACTATCAATATTTCATAAGCTATTATCTACTTTCCAGTGCTATTAAGTACCTTCAGAGCACACTCAAAAACATCCTTCTTTTGCTTTTGGGTTAGGATCACTTGAAAAAAAGCCACACAGAAGAATTTCAGAATTAGCAAAATGTACCTGGAGGTGAAAATTGTTGCCCCTTCCAGAACTGTTTTGAATAAACTTCCTCAGCAGGCTTGAAATTTCACCATTAGGATAACTTTTGACTAAACAAGAGGCATCTATCTCTACAATTCTATCTTTTAAGTATGATAGATAATACATATGGGGAATGCACATGGATATATGTGTATAAAATCTCAACCAAGATAGTCCAGTTCAATTGTGGGCAAGTCGAAGAACTAGAGTTTTCGTTACTTCAATCAAACTCTTAAATTTTCATCTTATTTCGGAACACTCTCTGAATCTGACTTCCTCTTTACTCTTCCTTCCTTACCATATTCTGACACATTCAATTCTTCACGCGTCCCTACTATTTTGACTGCCATACAATCTCCTTTCTTCCACTCTCATTATCTTAAAACTTTATCCTCTATGCACTGTGATAATTTTTCACTCACCAGTATTTTTCCTCCAGATATTTGGCCACTTTTTTCCACCAAACTCCAAATAGTACACACTAGAATCAGACTTTAATCTTCATATCTTATAAAAAATTAGCTTAAAATGGGTCACAGATATATATGTAATATGGAAAACTATTAAACTTCTAGAAGAAACTACAGGCAAAGAATTTTCAGTGCTTAAAATAGACAAAAAGTTCTTAGACTTGACACCAAAGGCACAATCTAAAAGAGACAAAAATTGATAATACAGACTATCAAACTTAAAAACTTTTGTTCTATGTATGATCCTGTTAAGAGGATGAAAAGCTAGCTATCGACTAGCAGAAATATTTTTAAATCACATATCTGAGAGATGGAATCTTTGTCTAGAATACATGAAGAATTCTCTAATCTCAAAGTTTAAAAAAAACTGAATTAGAAAATAGACAAAAGACATTACAGAGATGGCAAATAAGCATATAAAAGTAAAGATGTTCATCATTACCCATCAGAGAAATGAAAATTGAAGCTACATGAGATATTATAGCATACCTATTGAAATGGCTAAAATTTTAAAATACTGAAATTATCCAGTGATGACAAAGATACAGAGCAACTGGATTTCTCACATGTTGAAGAAGGAAATGTAAAATATCATAAGTATTCTAGAAAGCTGTTTGGTGGTTTCCTATGAAGCTAACAACACACACGGTACCACTTAGCCTTCCTTGGTATTTATCCGAGAGACATGAAAGCACGCTCAGTGGGAACATGTACACAAATGCTCTTAACCCCTTCATTTGTAGTAGCCAAAAGCTGGAAACCACCCCAAAGTGCTTCAACTAGAGAATAGATAAATCAACCATGGTGCAATGAATACAAAGAAAAAAAAACTATGGATACACACAATGGTTTAGAAGAATTTCAAGGACTCTATGCTGAATGAAAAAAAGTTAGTCTCAAAATGTTGCATGCAATATGAATTTGTTTCTATATTATTCCTGAAATGGCAGAATTACAGTGTTAAGAGCAACTCAGTTATTGCCAGACGTTAGGATCTGGGAGGAGACTGTGATTGTTAAGGAGTAACAAACGAATGCCTTGGCGCTGATGAAGAGCTGTGTTTCCTAATTGTAATACAGACTGTGTAAAAATGATCAAGCAAATTTACCCTTGTGATCAGATTTCAAAGAACTATACACATAAATCAAAAGACAGGAAAAAAGAGTGTACTTAACAGCTGTTGAAATCTATATAAAATCTGAACATGAGTTAAGAGTAGTGTACCAGTGTCAGACTCCCGTAACAATGTCAGACACCCTGTTTTGACTGTGTCCTGTGTTTATATAAAATATGATCACTAGGTGAAGCTGGGTCAAGATATGCTGAAACTCTCTGTACTGTTTTGCATCTTCTGGAAGGCAACGTATTTCAAAATTAGAAATTTCAAGTAAAAACAAAGAAGAGGACAGAGAGTATTTAGGGACAATCAGGAATCTGCCACACTCAATAAAGGGTTTCAAGTGTCGTGAAGGACACTGACACATGGGTTTTTATTTTCATATCTCCCCAACACTAAGCACAGCTACTTAAGTAAAACCTCACTTGATACATGAATCTAGAAGAAAACTAGGTGATTTAAAATTCATTTGCCAACTTAATGTCTTCGTAGGATCCTAAATCGGAGAAGGCAATGACACCCCACTCCAGTACTCTTGCCTGGAAAATCCCAAGGACGGAGGAGCCTGGAAGGCTGCAGTCCATGGGGTTGCTGAGGGTTGGACAAGACTAAGCAGCTTCACTTTCACTTTTCACTTTGATGCAATGGAGAAGGAAATCGCAACCCACTCCAGTGTTTTGCCTGGCGAATCCCAGGGACGGGGGGAGCCTGGTGGGCTGTCGTCTACGGGGTTGCACAGAGTCAGACACGACTGAAGTGACTTAGCAGTAGCAGTAGGATCCTATATAGTAATTATCATATTCTCACTTTTCATTACTTCTTTAATTTAGTTCTTAAAATTGTTAACATTAGTTAAAGCTGATATACTATCTAACTCAATTTCTGAAAAAAAGAATCAAGAAAAAAGCAGTTAAAAACTTTAATATGCTAATATTAATTACTTGGATAATAAGTCATCAAGTTTAGGGAGGCTCTTTTAATTTCTAATTTATCAAATTACTTTCTCTAGAAAGATTTCTAAAAGAAAATAGGAAAAAGCCTCTGTATTTTATATTCAACTCCATGTAAATTTCTCCAAATAAATGTGTCCGAAATTAAATCTTTTCATTTCCAGACCCATCTGAACAATTGGGTGAATTTGGACATTAAATCCTGACCTTTGGTCCTTAGATATACTTTACAAGTTTCAAATATGATTGATTGCTTGTTGAGTCCAATTATTCCTCCAGTGCCCATGGGATTCTTAAAATCCCTAACATTTGCAGGAAGTGACCTTTATCCCAATCCATCATGCAACAGCTGTCAGAGATGCTTTGGCTGCCTCATCTCTGTCATGCAGAAAAGAGGGTTTACCCAGTAAAACTCCTGTTGTTGGGCCAGTAAAATTGTAGAGCTTCATTTTTAAGACTCTTATTTTGACATTGATGAAGATACCAGGTGACAATAACAAAGACAAATGTCAGTGATTGCCATGTGAGATTTATAGATGGCCCATGTCTTGCAGCAATGGAAATGGTGGGGAGCTATGTAAATACTACAAATCCTGAAGTTATACCATGTTAAGAATAAATATTTGGACTGAAACCAGAAAGAATTTCAGTTGTCAATTACTTGGCAAGACTGCAAATTCCTCCTGGACATAAACTCTGATGGATTAATTAACTGCCCCAGGAAGTTGGCACCTAGTTTGGGGGCTTGAATGGAACTACACTGGTCATCAGAACAATCAAGGCCTCTTGAGAGAAAGGGTTCACTGAAATTTGCTGTTATTTTTCCCCAGAACAGAAAATCTGCTTTTAGATCAAATGATTCAGTTTCAACTCAAGATAAGAAAAAACAGACTCGGTTAATATGTCCTTTTTTTTTTTTTTTTAAATTTCTTTCTTTTTAATTTTGATGCTTTTTTTTTCCATACTGCTGGTTTTCCTCCAGCATTTGGTGTTTACTGGCTGGTCAGTCACATTCACTACCAAGCGATTAAAATGTGTAGTACCTGAAACAAGCATAGGTTTCCCTGGCAACTGCACAGGTCAGCTTCCTCACAGGACTTTCCCCCAATGAGGGCCTTGGCATCAGCTTTATATGAGTGAGTATAAGTGACCACAGGGGCCTTGCCTGTAAGGCGACTGGGTGATGAACAGACAACCAGGATGCTGGGAGTCATGCAGTTTCCAATTTAAGGAGAGTTTTCCTCTGAGGTAAAAGGCTTTCATCTTGAAAGTAAGCTGCTCTTTACATTTTCCTTCTCTTCCCTTGACTACTGAGGAAGCCAGCGTTACCTGAAGCTCTATTCTCACTTTCTCTCAGAGTCTGATATTCACACCAGGAACCTCCCTCATGTAGAGGATCTGCTTTACTTAGCAGGTGATTCTCCAGACTTCTTTCTGGGGCCAGAGCCAATTCAGCTGGCCGCCATTTTGAATCAGTACCAGTCTTTAGAGTTTCTTTGTACAGGTTTTAAGTATACTGTTTTACAAACTATTAATATATCACCATGCCATTTACTGTATTTTCTAAAAACACTTTCTAATAGATTAAGAATTCTACTTAATGTCACTATCAAAACGTATTGGTCATGTTAGCGAACATTTACATGACTTCCAATTTTATCATACATGGTACTACAGGGAATGTTTTTATGGACATAACTGTTCACCTATAATAATTTCCTAGAAGTAGAGTTGGCATTATGAAGTGAGTTAACATCCAGGGATCAAGCCCAGGTCTCCTGCATTGCAGGCAGATTCTTTACCACTTGAGCTACCAGGGAAGCCATTTATTTAATAACATATATTGAAAAACTGTGTTCTAGACAGTTCACACAGACTACCTTCCCACTAGCAGTATATGAGGTGGTTCTTTCCTCATTCTCTCTTGTATATTTTATTTTGATCCTTGCCAATTGGATCAGTACAAAATAATATCACTTTTCTTAGACTTTGCCATTGTTGTTATTTAGGCAGTTGAGTTTTTCCTCATTTATAGACCACTATATAAAACATGTTTAACTAAGGGAATACGATTGAGTTAATAGGTTTCTTTCTTAATTCACATTAGAAAGTATACACACTTTATTTAAAAAAAAGAAAAGTCTGAGCACTAGGTTAATACTTGGTAAAAATGCCAGTCTGCTATTTAAAGGCAAGAAGAATAAGATATATTACAAATTTATAGTATTTTGAAGTAATGCTGTGTCATCAGCGCATGAACTTTAAAGCTGTTTCCCTGTTTCCAGTAGATGATTTTGTACCATGCTAGTGGTACCATGCTAGTGGTGAAGAAAAGTAGGCAATGGCACCCCACTCCAGTCCTCTTGCCTGGAAAATCCCATGGACGGAGGAGCCTGGTGGGCTGCAGTCCTTGAGGTCACTGAGAGTTGGACACGACTCAGTGACTTCACTTTCACTTTTCACTTTCATGCATTGGAGAAGGAAATGGCAACCCACTCCAGTGTTCTTGCCTAGAGAACCCCAGGGACGGCAGAGTCTGGTGGGCTGCAGTCTCTGGGGTCGCACAGAGTTGGACACGACTGAAGTGACTTAGTAGCAGCAGCAGCAGCAGCAGTGATAAAGAACCCGCCTGCCAATGCAGGAGACATAAGAGACTCAGGTTCAATTCCTGGGTCAGGAAGATCCTCTGGAGAAGGAAATGGCCACCCACTCCAGTATTCTTTGCAGGGAAAATCCCATGGACAGAGAATCCTGGTGGGCTATAGTCCATAGCGTTGCAAAGAGTTGGACATGAGTGAAGTGACTTAGCATATAAACACACAATGTCAGAAGGGAGTCATGTCATCATTCCCAGGGGTCTGCAAATGAGGCCCTTCATACATGCCACGAGTTCTATATATTTATTAGACTCTTCAAATTGCTTGCAAGTCAAAATGACCCATCCACAAATTATTAAAATATCAGTAATCATTAAAAAGCAAATTGGCTTCAGAAAAGAATACATTGTACTGACCCTTATTAAAAAAAGAAGCAAAAGCAGCTGATCCTATCCTACTAGTTCAATCTAAAGCAATGTTAAGTGACATCAATTATTATGAAAGGGCTGAGAGTATCTGAGAGAAAGCCAAGGGAGGTTTCTGCATTTCAGAGGAATTCTCTGAGGTGTTCTGTACTGGGATTTGCACTCTGAGAGGAGCATGATGGAATGGAAAGAATACAGAATGAGCCCTTTTTCTTCTGCTTTAAAAATGTGCTCTTCATATGGTTGAATTAGCCAGCCATTTACTCCTTGAAAACCTATGATTTCTAACAGTTAAATGTATTGAGAAATGCTTGCTTTATTTATCCAGGGGAATACTCAATAGCAGGGATTCTCCCCTCAGTGGCATCAAGGTAATAAGAGAAAACAAAGATTAAAAGAACAATGAGATTTCTGTATTTTAAAGAGCAGACCACAGAAATAAGAAAATAGTGGGTTAATGACATGACAGGGAGAGAAAATGTGGACACAGCGGGCAGAACTCGGCCACATTTCTCCTGACTGCTGGCCCCTCGCTGCCCCATGCCTACAGTGGGGTCACAGGAGCTATTACGGCCCCACACTTGGGACCACAGCTCCACTGAGCTGGAGGGGAGCCTGGATGACCTGGGCCTTTATTTTTCAAATGTCTTGCACCTGTCCTGATTTCCATTCCAGAGAACAATCTCCTTTTCTCTCACCATTCAAAAGTTAAAGTCAGTTTGGTTTTAACAACAAGCTAAAGTAGGGCTGAAAAGATGACTTGTGGATGAGAGAGGGGAGAAAAAGCAGAGGGGAACAGGGGAGACTGGGAAAACATAAAACAGAAGGATAAGAATGTTCAAGTCTCAAAAGAAGAGGAAGTCGAACTATAATAAATTTACTGTTAGTCTGCTTAACTGTTCTTACTTTGTGTATCATTTTATTTATGTTTGTGTTGCTGAATGCATTTGAATTCACTGTTAGTCTCTGCTTCTAATTTTTCCTAGTTCCATTCAGACGGTCTCGTGGTCAGCAAACTGCCCATTGCGTGCACCTGTGTGCTCAGTCGTGTCTAACTCTCTGTGAACCCATGGAGCCTGCCAGGCTCCTCTGTCCATGGGATTCCCCAGGCACAAGTACTGGAGTGAGGTGCCATTTCCTCCTTCACGGGATTTTTCCAACCCAGGGATCAAACCCACGTCTCTGTGTCTTCTGCATGGGCAGGCAGATTCTTTACCACTGGCACCACCTGGGAAGCTCAAACCATCCATACTTACCCCCAAACACACATGGCACATACATGTGTCAACAAGCATACTCACGGGAAGAGAAAGAAGGACAAGACAGGTGGTGGGGAAAAAATGAAATAGGAAAACATTGACAAAACAGAAGTTAATAATAATAATAAAACAATGAATCTCAGTATCAGAAAGAGATGGATGGAGAGAATTATGTGGAGGACTGATGGCTCCAATCCATCCCCCAAGGGCTGAATTTGAACTTCAGTCACTGGAGCCTGTGATCTAATAACTGTACTATTCTCACTTTCCATTTAACTTATTTTGTTTATTTGTTTAGTAACATTTATGCATAAAGTGCTGTTAAGTTCTGTGAGAAGTGGAAAATTAATCTTGAGACCTTCCCTGCCTTCCAAGAACTCAATTTGTTACTTCCTGCAGACAAAATTTTAAGAATGCTTATCATTTTTGAGATATTTATTGAGTGTCTATTGTGCAGGAGGCACTGTGCAGGGAAGCAGAAATACTAGATAGGCAGACAGATATATACATACATATAAGAGCATCCCTGTCCTCAAATAATGTACAGTGTGGCCAGACAGAAGAGTGGACTACACAGTGAGGACTGAAGATCCACAGGACTGAAGTGAGCTGAAGCCAGGGTGGGGGACAGAGGGCGCAGCTGTGGCTCTTTTTACAAAAGCCTTTCCAGGTTGACACCGGCAAGGTCAGTAGGATGATAACAGTGCTGCAGAGAGAAGGGACGGCAATGATTGAAGCAGAGCACCAGAGGCACTGAAAAGTAATTGGTACTGCTCAAGATGGTTCCAGAAACGATTTGAGAGGGAAAAAAGCCTGCTGGGGATGAGGGCAAGGGTCACATCTCAGAACCTGTTGCAAAAGTTACAAAGGACTTGAGCCAACCATGTACCAGACACACTGTCCTAACCATTTGCATATAGCAATCGAACAGTCACCTATAAAATCAAGGAGGAATTAATAATAAGGAATAAAATTTTACATAAAAAACCTCTGGCATGATGAATGTTACAAGAGAGAAGAGTAAGGAATCAGGCTTTACAACATAATTTGTTTAATAATAGGGACATTATAAACTTCTCTCAGATAGTTGCCCAAAGCAGAAAAGCGGAGCTGTATGCTTCTATCCGCACTGAAGTTCTGTGCAGCAGATTCTCAAGTTCAAGTACAGTTCTATGCAGAAACATTTGAAATCACAGAAATGTCTGGCGAGGCAACAGATGGGTGGCAGTGTGGAGTGTGTGTAAGCAGTGAGGGAAAACAGTCAGTGTTGGCAAACAGCAGCCATGGCAACAAGTCTAAGATCCCCAAGAGGACAGTTTCCACTGCTGGTGGGTAAGCATTTGCCAGAAGTTATGAGTCAGAAGCTTCTTCTACTGTGGTGAGCCCACTCTCCAGAATGTCTCACACAGAGCTTTCCATTTAAACATTTATTTCATCCACTCAGCCTTATTAACAAAAAAGTATTTAGCATTTTACCTTATTGAGGTATCTGCTTTTACTACTTGTGAATTAAGGGATTTAACATCCAGGAGAAAACACATGATATCATTTCAGTCCCTGGTTGAAACTTTAGTCTCTAAGTAAAGACTTAAGGAGACATGAGAAAGAAAGAAAGAAATGTGAGGAGAGTGGTAAACTTGAATAAGGAGAAGAAAATTTGGAGGTAGTTAATTCCAGAGATTTATAAGGAGTCTAGGGGAATGTAATGGCATCCCACTCCAACACTCTTGCCTGGAGAATCCCAGGGACGAGGGAGCCTGGTGGGCTGCCGTCTATGGGATCGCACAGAGTCAGACACGACTGAAGCGACTTAGCAGCAGCAGCAGCAGCAGGGGAATGTAAGGGGCTTCCCATGTAGCTCAGTGGTAAAGAATCCGCCTGCCGTGTAGGAGACACACGTTTGATCTCTGGGCTGGAAAGATTTCCTGAGGTAGGAAGTGGCAACCCACTCCAGTATTCTTCCCTGGAGAATCCCATGGACAGAGAGCCTGGCTGGCTACAGTCCATGGGGTCGCAAAGAGTTGGACATGATGAGCATGCACATACACAGGGGAATGTAAAACAGTAATCCCAACAATCTGGAGTTGGGTTTCAGAGTTTGCTTTGGTTTGGTTTTAAGCGAAATTTCAAACAGTGTGAACTTAGGTCTATACAATATTGGTTGTACAGCTAACACAAAAAATCCTCATATACCAATAAGCATATAAAGATACTTAACATCACTAATCAGAGAAATTCAAAGCAAAGCCATGATGAGGTATCACCTCATACCCATTAGAATGGCTACTTCATATTTTGAAAGAGAGAAAGCAAGCAAACAATACAACAAGGAATTACAAGTGCTGGAAAAAATGAAGAGAGATTAGAACTTTTGTGCACTATTGACAGGGGTGTAAAATAATGCAGCCACTATTTTTAAGAGTATGAAAATTCCTTGAAAAATTAAGAATAGTTTTACCTTATGATCCAGCAATCTCACTTTGGGGTTCTCAGCCCCCCTAAAATTGAAAACAGAATCTTGAAGAGATATTTGCATGTCTACATTCATTGGCAAGAGATGGAATCAACCTCAATGCCCATCTGCAGATGCATGGACTTTTTTAATGTGGTCTATATATATTATGGAATATTATTCAGCCTTTAAAAAGCAAATCCTGCCCTATACTACATGAATGAACGTGAGAGCATTATATTAAGTGAAATCAATCTGAATCAAAAAGACATATAGTATATAGTTCCACTTATAGGAGGTCTCTAAAGTAGTCAGAGTCATAAAAACAGGGAGTAAAATGGTGGTTACCGGAAGCTAGGAAGAGGAGAAAAGGGAAGTTATTATTTAGCGTATATGGGATTTCACCTTTGCAAGTTGAAAACATTTTGAATATGAACTTCACAACAGTGTGGATCACTTTACTGAACTGTACATTTAAAAATGATTAAGATGTTAAACTTTATATTAAAAAGTTTACGTTTTGTTTTCATTGCACATGTCCCACCAAGGGGATGCAGAACTGATGAGAAGAGAGCTGAATGAGCAAAGGCATGGGATCAAGATGAAGAGAAACCACTAGTAATGACTTTAAATGCATGGCTACGGGCTTTAGGGGCATTTCCCACACATTCAGTGTGGTATTAAAGGATACAGATGTAATGACTCCACAGTGACCGCCCACCCCCAACCAACAATACCATGTACCCAGGACCCACTCACTCCCTGCTACAGACACAGCGAGGGGCCTCCTCACAGATACAGCCACCGCCTTGGGGAAGGAAAGAAGCCCATCCATTATCTTTAAACAATCATTTAAGATCTAACTGGGAATTATATTTTGAATAGACTCACTGTGTAAACTGAAGGGAGAAGACTGAAAGAAACTCAAGTGTTAGTTGGCAATTCTACATTATCCAGCCACGTGCTGAAATGTTGCCTCAAAAGGAAGAGCACAGCCATGTTAGAGAACAACAAAACCATATTTTCTGTGGATACCTTAGCTGTAGTGTCTGCTACAATGAAGGTGCCTAGTCTCAGCTTTGGCTGAGGCTTCAAGATGGTCACTGTCACGCCCACGCTGCAAAGCACAGGGTGAGTTGATCAGAGCAGATCTTTCCCAGGAGGTGGCTGGGAGTCATTTTTTTTTGACCCTGAGATGACCACCTGACTCAAAAAAAAAAATGTTAGAAAGAATATTAGAAACGATTCTTTTTTGTGGAAGAGATACTGGTGGGCCCTTACCCCACCACTGTGCCTCCATGGATCTCCTAAGGACTGGAGATGAATCAGAGGGCGACATCCCTGGTGGTCCAGTGATTAAGACTCCCACTTCAGGGGCCACAGGTTTGATCCCTGGTCAGGCAACTAGGATCCCACATGCAGCTCAGCCGGAAAAACACATACACACACACACACACACACACACACACACACACACAAAACAAACCCAAAGATTCATGGGAGGGACTCGCACTATGCCTGTGTAAAGAGGTAAATGGCTCCGTGTATCCAGCCAGACACGTGAGGTGCCATTTTCATTTGTGCTGCTGGGTGGCTAACTGCGTAAACTGGAGGCTGCAAAGTCAAGAGGCCAAAGGATTTGATGTTTAGTGCTTTACTGACTATGCCAAAGCCTTTGACTGTGTGAATCACAATAAACTGTGGAAATTCTGAAAGAGATGGGAATACCAGGTCACCTAACCTGCCTCTTGAGAAATCTGTATGCAGGTCAGGAAGCAACAGTTAGAACTGGACAGGGAACAACAGACTGGTTCCAAATAGGAAAAGAAGTGCGTTAAGGCTGTATATTGTCACCCTGCTTATTTAACTTCTATGCAGAGTACATCACGAGAAACACTGGACTGGAAGAAACACAAGCTGGAATCAAGATTGCCAGGAGAAATATCAATAACCTCAGATATGCAGGTGACACCACCCTTATGGCAGAAAGTGAAGAGGAACTAAAAAGCCTCTTGATGAAAGTGAAAGAGGAGAGTGAAAAAGTTGGCTTAAAGCTCAACATTCAGAAAACGAAGATCATGGCATCTGATCCCATCACTTCATGGGAAATAGATGGGGAAACAGTGGAAACAGTGTCAGACTTTATTTTGGGGGACTCCAAAATCATGCAAATGGTGACTGCAGCCATGAAATTAGAAGATGCTTACTCCTTGGAAGAAAAGTTATGACCAACCTAGATAGTATATTCAAAAGCAGAGACATTACTTTGCTGACTAAGGTCCGTCTAGTCAAGGCTATGGTTTTTCCTGTGGTCATGTATGGATGTGAGAGTTGGACCGTGAAGAAGGCTGAGCGCCGAAGAATTGATGCTTTTGAACTGTGGTGTTGGAGAAGAGGCTTGAGAGTCCCTTCGACTACAAGGAGATCCAACCAGTCCATTCTGAAGGTTATCAGCCCTGAGATTTCTTTGGAAGGATTGATGCTAAAGCTGAAACTCCAATACTTTGGCCACCTCGTGCGAAGAGTTGACTCATTGGAAAAGACTCTGATGCTGGGAGGGATTTGGGGCAGGAGGAAAAGGGGATGACCTAGGATGAGATGGCTGGATGGCATCAGGGACTTGATGGACATGAGTCTGCATCAACTCCGAGAGATGGTAATGAACAGGGAGGCCTGGCGTGCTGCGATTCATGATGTCGCAAAGAGTCGGACACGACTTAGCGACTGAACTGAACTGAACTGAACTGAAGGGCTTTCTTCTTGGTTTATAGACAGCAGTTTTGTGCTATCTCCTCACAAAGAGGGAAAAGAAAGGGGAGGGAGGGAGAGAAGGAGAGAGAAAGACAGAGAGTGTGTGGTGTGTGTGTGAGAATGAGAGAATTTCAGTCTCTTCATCCCCTTATAAGGGTCCAAATCCAATTATGGGGGCTCCACCTCCATGACCTCATCCCAAACCTAATTATCTCCCGAAGTTTCCAATTGCAAATACCACCACATCGGAGATAAAGGCTTCAACATATAAATTCTGGAGAACACAAGCATTTAGTCTAGAGTAGATACCCACTCTGGAGGATGTAAATTGGTCGCATTTAATCCTTTGTTTTGATCGCTTGACACCTGTCACTGGAGCCCTTGGCCTTTGCTGAGCATCTGAACTCTTTGCCAGTGGTACCCGCTGCATCCTGACCCCAGAGTGGGCAGAGAGCCAGAGAGATGCTGTGCCAGGCTGGGGTTCATCAGAGACTCTGCCCAGGAGGACTACCTGGAAAAACTGGGTGGCATCAAGAAATGGGTGAATCTGCCAGTTCCTAGGAGCTGAGAGAAGAGACACAAACAGTTCGCCACAGAGAGGCAATCTTGCCTTTCTAGCCCTATGTTAGCAGAACGTTAGCGAGGCCTTGATTTCCTGACTATCAGAGGGCATATGCGCTATATGACATCAGAAAGAAAGAATAATGGGTACATGATTAAGATTTAGCCACCACTGGAACTGGGCCTCGGGGCTTGCGTGGTGGCAGGGCGAAGGTGCGTGTCCACTTGCCATGCCTGCATGATGACAGCTCGCTTTTCTTGCTCTCTGGCCACCAAGATAGAGCTGGAAGGAGAGGAAATTGGCCTTGAGACAGTGGGAACACACACTGAAGCAGAGATTTTACCATTACCCCCGAAAAAGGTAGGCTGAAAACAGCTGACAGGGCCTATCCTCTGAGTTAGCACAGACCACCCCCAATTAAAGAGAGAAACACTTCAGTGGTTATTCCAAATATATATATATATATGACATCCAACATGTTCATGTGAATTTTATGTAATCTGTTCTCCAGAAAGCACCAAGGACTGCTTTGCACAGCACTAAAAATGGCCCTGAATGTCAAAAAGTTCCTTGGAAAACCACAAAGCTACGGTTCACCTGGAAAAAAATTCTCACAAGGTATCATAAATTGACTTCCTTAAACACACTGCCCACAGATGAAGCAAAACAGTGGTTTCAGCCAGAGATAAATGCACTCCTTTACATACAATTACATCCAAAAGGAAAGTATTGGAAATTAAAGGTGCTTTATTAAAATGTGCAATTTTAAGTTGAAATTTCTTCATATGAAATGAAAAATATGCATATATTCAGAGAGAAAAGTGAATAAGATACTGTCTAAAAATTGACTGATATGGCATCCTGAATATTTAAATTGGGGATAGACAAACCAGTTAGGCTGCCTTTAAAATAAATGACTGTTCTCAAAATTAAGCCTGCATTTAAAATATAAGACTTGGAAATTTAGGGTCCCTCACCAGAGAGGAAAATGGATTTATTTGATCAGCATGTTGGCTGCATTTGATTATTTCACAAAAGTTTAAAATCTTAATAAGAACTGAGGTTGTCATTTTAAAAGTTATCCCTCTGAATGCATACAGAACTCTAATGTTAAACAGCATATAAAGACAGGTCTAGAATTCTTCTTCTGTGGGTGCTGGGGCTGCATTAAAAAGGCAGCAATGTGTTGCAGGCTGTCTTGCAACACCTTCTCTCAGTGACAGGATAGATTAATGGATTTCTGGGACAGTGATATGAAGAGCCTCTCCCTAGAACTGTGGATGTGAAGGAACCCACTGTCACTGGGATGTGGTCCAGGAAACTGTCTTAGGACTTGCAACAGTGATCCCAAAGTCTTGGCAAATATTTGTAAACACTAAGTGTATCAACTGTGTTGGTCGTTACGACCTCCCAGGTCTGACCTGATCGATTTTTCTGAAAGGCAATCAAACATCACCGTCATCTCTTGTCTATAAAAATGTGCATATGAATTCACGGTATGCAAAAGGAATAAATATTCAGAGGTCCTGAGCTCACAGTGAGCATCAGCTCTGAAACGCTGATATACAAGGTACAAGGCCAACAGGATATTCTCAGACAGACCAAACTGAAAGATTACAGAGTAATTTAATGGGAAACACTAAACTCTTTCAGCTACACACTGATTATCAAATTCAAGTGTATGAAGAGTTTTATTATTTATTCTCTAAGAACCAAAGTATGCATTACATAGTAAGCTAACCCTCTAAGACTGAGATCAATGTGGAAGGATATTTTATGATATTTAAGTTTGCTGAACTGGAAGATAATAAGGCACTGCATGAAAGAAAAAGTAAAGTTTTCTAAGAACCATGAATTAGAAGAGTCCATTATCTTCAACGTAATTTACACTGCCCAAGAAAAAACTTAAAACTTGGCAGGATGGATCCATAGTATCACAAACTCATGTCCTTTGGCATAAATATCCAAAGTGTTTCGGCTGCCTCTGAAAGCAGAAGAACTGTGAAGACAAGATGGAATCGAGAATAACAAAGAGCCAAGGAGAGGCTCTGCCAGTATTTTTAATCTTTATCATCTTATTTTACTTTGTTTTACAGTAACTTCACAGTAAATAATGGGAGAAAAAGTATATCACTTAGGATAAAACCGATAAAAATAATTTTTAAATGAAAATTTGAATTATAACTAGATTTCCTCAAGTAATAGCAATCTAGTCTATAAATTTTTCATATTTCATATGTGAAGAGCAAGTATACTTGATCCCTGACAGGCAGAGAGAATTAATTTTTCTAATAATTATACCTACTTACAACTGGCTTTGTATGATATATAAAAAAACACGTAAGTAAAATTCATTCCTTAATGTTAGTGTGAATAGCTAAGAGGAAATATTTAAAAATGAAACTACTTCCTAGTGTCATTAATTTTTAAAAATTGGCAACACTAACTTGAGTGCCAAAAAAATAACAATGAATTATAAGGTAACTGAAGAAAAAAACAAAAAAGAGAAAAATAAGGAAAGTGAGATGCCTCAAGCTCTATTTCTGTGAATATAATCTTCTCAATCATATTTCCAAAATCTTTTCCATGTAGATGTGTATAAGAGACAGAGTTAGCACAGACCACCCCCAATTAAAGAGAGAAACACTTCAGTGGTTATTCCAAATATATATATATATATGACATCCAACATGTTCATGTGAATTTTATGTAATCTGTTCTCCAGAAAGCACCAAGGACTGCTTTGCACAGCACTAAAAATGGCCCTGAATGTCAAAAAGTTCCTTGGAAAACCACAAAGCTACGGTTCACCTGGAAAAAAATTCTCACAAGGTATCATAAATTGACTTCCTTAAACACACTGCCCACAGATGAAGCAAAACAGTGGTTTCAGCCAGAGATAAATGCACTCCTTTACATACAATTACATCCAAAAGGAAAGTATTGGAAATTAAAGGTGCTTTATTAAAATGTGCAATTTTAAGTTGAAATTTCTTCATATGAAATGAAAAATATGCATATATTCAGAGAGAAAAGTGAATAAGATACTGTCTAAAAATTGACTGATATGGCATCCTGAATATTTAAATTGGGGATAGACAAACCAGTTAGGCTGCCTTTAAAATAAATGACTGTTCTCAAAATTAAGCCTGCATTTAAAATATAAGACTTGGAAATTTAGGGTCCCTCACCAGAGAGGAAAATGGATTTATTTGATCAGCATGTTGGCTGCATTTGATTATTTCACAAAAGTTTAAAATCTTAATAAGAACTGAGGTTGTCATTTTAAAAGTTATCCCTCTGAATGCATACAGAACTCTAATGTTAAACAGCATATAAAGACAGGTCTAGAATTCTTCTTCTGTGGGTGCTGGGGCTGCATTAAAAAGGCAGCAATGTGTTGCAGGCTGTCTTGCAACACCTTCTCTCAGTGACAGGATAGATTAATGGATTTCTGGGACAGTGATATGAAGAGCCTCTCCCTAGAACTGTGGATGTGAAGGAACCCACTGTCACTGGGATGTGGTCCAGGAAACTGTCTTAGGACTTGCAACAGTGATCCCAAAGTCTTGGCAAATATTTAGTAAACACTAAGTGTATCAACTGTGTTGGTCGTTACGACCTCCCAGGTCTGACCTGATCGATTTTTCTGAAAGGCAATCAAACATCACCGTCATCTCTTGTCTATAAAAATGTGCATATGAATTCACGGTATGCAAAAGGAATAAATATTCAGAGGTCCTGAGCTCACAGTGAGCATCAGCTCTGAAACGCTGATATACAAGGTACAAGGCCAACATGAATTATAAGGTAACTGAAGAAAAAAACAAAAAAGAGAAAAATAAGGAAAGTGAGATGCCTCAAGCTCTATTTCTGTGAATATAATCTTCTCAATCATATTTCCAAAATCTTTTCCATGTGACTGATATTTTACCAAAGAAAAAGCAGTTGTATTTTTACTGAAAATGAAAAAAAAAAAAGTTACTCATATAAAAGTGACCTCACTCACATAATCCTTGATTCTATAAACTGAAGTTATCTGTGAGTAAAACATAACCTTCTTTCTGGAACTGCATTTTTGCTACATTAACTTCACATCATTACATCTTTCAAAATATTGAAAACCCACAGAAATCAAAAATCACAGCTGATCCCAAATTAGAGATGAGTATGTAACCTATGCTATTATTCCACAAGATAAGGTCAAATGCCAAGACAGATGTGCAATTCTGTTTTAATGAGCATAATGGATTCTGAGACACTGACCACTTTAACGGCATGGAGCACTGAACCATGAAATGTAAAAGGCCCACATCCTTTTCAGGCGATATCCCTAACAAGTCACATGGGCTAAGGACGTCACCACCTCTATTTATTTAAAATAAGTTTACATCTGTTCTTCAGCACTTTGGATCACTTTATCGCTTCCAAAGGTCTTGCCTCTTGTCTACCATGCGCTCCTTCTACTTCCAAATTTCTGTTTGTTCTCCATGAATCCACTTAGTCCTCCAGCCTCTTGCTTCCCTCCATTTTGTGTCAAGCTGTAAATTTGCTATTGGACTCACTAGCTTCTCCACTGTGCCAGGACTAACGGCTTATGTGTTATTTCATTCAAACACACACTAAAATCTAGCAGGTCCTTAGCCTTTTAGTGTATCCCTCTGGAAAATTACCATTACTGCAGCCAACACAGTTTCCAATGGAGAGAATTTGGGGAGTCACTTAGATTAGGATTCTAGAGCCCTGCTATTTAGTCAAGCACTTCACTATTCTCAATTGATTCCCTCATATAATGGTGACTATGATTTATCGATCGCAAGAGATGACGCAGAAATTAATCATAATGACTGTGTATACACACTCTACAGCATCTGACATATGGCAGCTGCTCCATAAATGTTAGCACTTGGTATTACCTTATTAATTCTTAGGATGCTGAACACAAGGGGAACAGAGAGACATGTGGCAGCTAACGCTGCTACCAGAAATGCACAAAGGCATTCCTGACATTGTTCAGAAGAGGGTAATTCTTTGATTGCTTATCTTCTCTTATTACATGCAGATTTCATACCAGAGCTCTTCCTCCTCCAGTCTACCCCTACCCCATATCTGAACCTCGGCAGGTGATGTCAATACATATGTCATAAATATTATCAGCACAACCTTCAAAGCACCAAGTTCTTTCCCTGAGTCCCCCACAAACTCAGATGAACCATATGACCTTCAATGGCAGGTGTTTTCTGAAGCGGTAGGAAAATACCAATGTTACGAATCTGTGTTTTTTGAGAAATATATATGTACCTATTTTCTAATGATTGTCACAGTACCTTTTTTTTTTAAAGAAATCAAAACAGTTGAGTATATATGGTATGAGAAATCAGGAATCACACCTGAAGTTTACAGGCTGTTTGGATGGTTTTACAGTATTTAATAATGCATGGTAGGTATGAATACACAGCAGCATTAAGTCTTACATTTACATTCCTAAGGTTTGTTTTTGAGTATTGAAAATTTTGCTCCTTAAAATGCCATTTTCAAAGGTATAAGTATGTTGAAGCTGCAGATGCAATTTTGATGACAGTAGGAAAGAAATCTATGTTTTTATTCTTTTAAGTTCATGCATGACTGCATACCAACTGGAAACATTCTGCAGAACCAGTACTGCCAATAACACCAGCCTGCTTCTGGTTTTTGACAGGCTACCTTCTGTTATTCTGCTTAATTCATGACTCTAAAAGGCCAATAACCCTCTGCATGCACTTTTGAGGAATTAGTGATCCTAATGAAATTGCAGCCCTTACTCTCTGCTGCCTGGGTTGGCATAAGTATGTGTGACCACAAGTAACAGCGGTGGGAGGAAGAATAACGCCTTGGCCTCTGGAATTTGACCCGATGTGAACTTTACTCAGGCTTTAGATGTCTATGGACTTCTTTACCACTGGACTAGAAGAACAGAATTGTAAATAATGACTTCAGATGGAAAAACAAAAAGGGATCATTGCTTGGGTCAGTGTTTTGAACCAGCACCTGTTTTGTTCTTTGATTGCTGAGAAGATCAACAAGTTCACAAGCAGAAACTATGTCATAATAATACATGATGTGACATAAGCAATTAACCAGAACATACTTTGTACGTCTCCTACCACTGTTTCATGCTTGACTAGTTATGCCTTATCCTCTCTGGTATCATCTAATCACAAAGACTACAATGACTACATAAGCAGAATGTTAGTGGCAATGTTAGAAACTAAGTCAAACATCTGGAGCAAACGCTATTTCTCTTCCTTCCTTTACCTGCCTCACCATCGATTATTCCATCAGAGTGGGCCTCTGTTGTCCAGTTAACATAATTTATTGCACTCTTCACTTGATCTTGGCTTTGTAAACTTTTGTTTGTTGTTGCTAAGTTGCTCAGTTGTGTCTGACCCTTTGCAACCCCATGGACTGCAGCACACCAGGCTTCCCTGCCCTTCACTATCTCCTGGAACTTGCTCAAATTCATGTCCGTTGAGTCAGTGACCCTATCTAACCATGTAAACTTTTATAGAGTGAGTGAAAACCTTTATATGGGTTTCTCCTATTTGAATTCATCAAACAACCACTTAGAATATTGACTAGTCTATGAATATTCATGAGAATGTTAGAACACACTTGAAAAGTTGGACTTATTTTATGACCTGACTTCATAGTTGGCATAATGATCAAAACAAGATTTTCCTTCAAGCTTAGTTCAGTTAAAATATATATATATATATATAAAATATCCACCACAAAACAACTTGAAATTCATCAAATTAATATGAATTGTCTAAACTCATTAAAGTGAACATTTTACTACAAATGAATCATACCTCGATATTAAATAAATAAACCCCAAGCCTTCTTCATTTGAGGCCAATCTTTGGTGCCAGGAAAGCCAGGAATCCTACCCACACTACCTCCATCTACTGTGCACAGTATTAGCCAATAGCAGGAGTCTGCCGTGAGCCATGCAGCTGGGTCCCCTTCAACATAGACCCCTCCTTTCTCTTCCTCGTTACAGTACTTCCCCACTTAAAAGCAGCCTCTGTCTGGAGTCAGGTTGGATGTGGCTAAAGGAATGGGAGGATCTCTTATTAGCTGTGGTTTTCATAGATTCTTTCCTCTTCTTCAAGGGCCTCTCATGTACCTTTAAATACTGATCAACAAACACTCATCAGTTGGATTCCATAGTCTGCTCATTGTCTTCTTTCTTGCCTACTTAAAATTTTTCATTTTTTATGGGGGGGAGAATATCTTTTCTAGCTTCATAATAGATGTCTGTATATTTATCTCTATCCTATTGGGCAAGGGAGATAGAATATTTAATGATCAGAAACACAAATGAAATAGAAGAGAATTTAATCTAATTTTTCAAATGAAGAAGTTGACTCAAGTGTTTGGAATGCATATAGCGAACCAGAGCAACAAATACTAGTTGACCTTGATATTACAAATATATGTTTACATTTTTTAAAGTGCACAAATATGCCCATGCATGTAAAATTTAACTTAATGAATATTTACAGAGTACTGGCTATATGTCAAGTATTGCTTTACATGCTGTATAAACAGTAACTTATTTGCTCCTCATAGTAAACTTGAAAAGTGAAAGTGAATTCGCTCAGTCGCATCTGATTCTTTGTGACCCCGTGGACTGTAGCCTATTAGGCTCCTCCATCCATGTGATTTTCCAGGCAAGAGTGCTAGAGTGGATTGCCATTTCCCTCTCCAGGGGATCTTCCCAACCCAGGAATCAAACCTGGGTCTCCCACATTGCAGGCAGACGCGTTATCATCTGAGCCACCAGGGAGGCCCAAGTAAACTTGAAGATAGGTACTATTATAGTACCCTGTTTATAGACAGAGATGTAGAAAGGTTTGCTTATGATCACAAAGCTATTAAGTGATTTGAACCACTATGTTATACTCCATCTCATGATCTGGAAAAATCAAGCTTACAACACAGGCAGAATAAATATTATCATCTCCAGGGGGCAAATGTAGACATTCAGGCAGGAAGCATTTAAATATCCTGCTCAAGGAGAGCTGAATAGGAACAGAGCTAATCCTGGAACCCAGAATGAAAATTAAAAGTCCTCCTGATTCCTGTTCAAAATTTTTTTCTATTAAATCACATTGCCAAAGATTCTGTGCTTATGGTAATTATACCAGGCAGATGTTTGTTAAATTCTTTCCCCAGGATACAATTTATCAGTGTTAAATTTTAGCATTTTAATGAATTTTATGAAAATACAATCAGGACGAAAAATTAAAAATTTAAATTGCTACATAAGTGATATGAACAGTATGTGTAAAGAACCATGCCTCAAATGCAGTATTTCAGATCAATAGTTTTTACAACTTCAACAAATGTTTATTGAGTACCTAGTACATCCAAGGCTTTAAACTATGGCTACAAAGTAAGACTAAGTGACAGATAAGATATAATCCCTGACTTTAACTTTCCTAATAAACCGGACAAATTTATTTCTCAAGAACTAATTTTTTTCTCAAGTTGTGGTTTCATATAGAGCTTGAATTTTTTTCCCTTCCTAGTTGTATAATATAAATGACATTGAACTAGCAGTAGGAAAATACCATGCTGAATCAGGGCAACAGGTGCTCTATAGCAAACTGTATAACCTCTTTCAATTCCAAATCATCCATTGGTAAAATAATACTGATGATGTCTACCTTGAGAGGTTATAAAAATAACATATTATATGAAAGTCTTATGTAAACCATAGTATGTGTAGAAAATCTACTTGCTTACATAAATAACATTGATACTTGTGTTTACATCATAGAGACCAATCGTAGTCAATTACACTATGCTGTTACTGGGGGCAAATACAAAGAGACAGCCATTACTATACATCTATTAAGAGCCAAGTGCCATATCAGTGACTGTGAGTGAGTGCATGTCCAGTCACTCAGTCGTGTCCGACTCTGCGATCCCATGGACTGTAGCCGGCCAGACTTCTCTGTCCATGGAATTTTCCAAATAAGAACACTGGAGTGGATTGCCATTTCCTGCTCCAAGGGATCTTCCTGACCCAGGGATCAAACTCAGTCTCCTGCATCTCCTGCATTGGCAAGTGGATTCTTTACCCCTGTGTCACCTGGGAATCCCAGGGACTATAAATGCATAATCTCCATTACTCCTATCAGACTCTTACAAGGTAGTCATAGAATAATACGAGGAACCTGAGCGGCAAAGTGAGAAGGCAACACTCCTGAAGTAATAACCCTAGAAGGTGGCAGAATCATTTCAATCATCATCTAAAAGGCTTTGTTCTTTCCATAACATCATGCTGTCTTATTAATCTGTGTTGTTAAAGTTCATAACTTAAAATTTAATTGTGGCAAAATACACATAACATAAAAATGACAGTTGAACTGTAACCGCTTATAAATCTATAGCTTACAAACGGTATGCTCACTTTGTTGTTCAACCATTACCAACACCCCAATTTAAGAACGTTTTCATTACCCCAAACAGAAACTGTACTCATGACACTCTCCAGCACCCTCCCCACCAGCCCCTGAAAACCATTCCACTTTGTTTATATGAATTTGACTATTCTAGATATATGGTACAAAGGGAATCATATAATATTTTTCTTTTGTGCTTGTTTTATTTAGTATAATGTCCTCAGCATTCATCTCTATTGTAGCATGCATCAGAATTTCCTTCTTCTCTTAGGATGAACAATATTACACCACATGCTGTTTATTCATTCATCATCTATAGGTATTTGAGTTTCTTTTCAATTTGGAAATTGTGACTAATGCTGCTATGAACAAGTATCTCTTAAATCAGCACTTTTAGTTCTTTTGGATATATACTCAAAAGTATAATTATTGAATCATATGGTAATTCTTTTTTAATATACTGCAAAAACACTTGACATTCCCACCAACAGTAAATGAGGGTTCCAATTTCACTATATCCTTGCTAACACTTGATTTTTTTTTTACAATAGTGACCCTACTGGATATGATGTCATATCTCATAGCTTTGATTACATATCCCTAGTGATTAGTGATCATGAACATCTTTTCTTTTGCTTATTGGACTTTTGTAAATCTTTTTGGTAAAATGTTTATCCAAGTCTGTTGCCCATTTTTTATTCAGGTTGTTTGGTTTCCTGTTGTCAAGTTGTAGGAGTTCTTTATATTGGATATTAACCCTTTATTAGATATATGGTCTGCAACCATTTATGATAACACATCATACTGTGGAAAATTCTTCAAGAGATGGGAATACCAGATTACCTTACCTGACTCCTGAAAAATCTGTACTCAGGTAAAGAAGCAACAGTTAGAACTGGATATGGAACAACAGACTGGTTCCAAATTGGGAAAGCAGTACGTCAAGGCTGTATATTGTTACCCTGCTTATTTAACTTCTATGCAGAGTACATCATGAGAAATACTGGACTGGAAGAAACACAAGTTGGATTCAAGATAGCTGGGAGAAATATCAACAACCTCAGATACGCAGATGACACCACCCTTAAGGCAGAAAGTGAAGAAGAACTAAAGAGCCTCTTGATGAAAGTGAAAGAGGAGAGGGAAAAAGTTGGCTTAAAACTCAGCATTCAGAAAACTAAGATCATGGCACCTGGTCCCATCACTTCATGGCAAATAGATGGGGAAACAGTGGAAACAATGACATGCCTTATTTTGGGGCTTCAAAATCACTGCAAATGGTGAATGCAGCCATGACATTAAAAGGCACCTATTCCTTGGAAGAAAAGCTATGACTATCCTAGTTCAGTTCAGTCGCTCAGTTGTGTCCGACTCTTTGCGACCACGTGAACCGCAGCACGCCAGGCCTCCCTGCCCATCACAAACTCTTGGAACTTACTCAAACTCATATCCATCAAGTCGGTGATGCCATCTAGCCATCTCATCCTCTGTCATCCCCTTCTCCTCCTGCCTCCAATCCCTTGCAGCATCAGGGCCTTTCCCAATGAGTCAACTCTTCACATGAGGTGGCCAAAGTATTGGAGTTTCAGCTTCAGCATCAGTCCTTCCAATGAACATCCAGGACTGATCTCCTTTAGAATAGACTGGCTGGATCTCCTTGCAGTCCAAGGGACTCTCAAGTCTTCTCCAACACCACAGTTCAAAAGCATCAATTCTTCAGCATTCAGCTTTCTTCACAGACAGCATGTTAAAAAGCAGAGAGATTGCTTTGCCAACAAAGGTCCATCTAGTCAAAGCTATGGTTTTTCCAGTAGTCACATATGGATGTGAGAGTTGGACGAAAAAGAAAGCTGAGCGCCAAAGAATTGATGCTTTTGAACTGTGGTGTAGAAGAAGATTCTTGAAGAGTCTTCTCTTCATGCCACATGTGTCATCTCTATGTTTTCATCCAAGAGTTTTATAATTTTAACTCTTATGTTTAGGTCTCTTGATCTGTTTTGAATTTTGTATTGTGTATTTTGTAGAGTAAGAACACGAGCTAATTGTTTTGCATGTGATCATCCAGATTTCCCAAAACCATTTGTTGAAACAACTGTCTTTTCCCTCTTTAAAGGCTTGTCATCCTTGCTGAAAATTGATGCTTTTGAATTGTGGTGTAGATTGCATGCAGATTGCATGTGATCATCCAGATTTCCCAAAACCATTTGTTGAAGCAACTGTCCTTTCCCTCTTTAAAGGCTTGTCACCTTTGCTGAAAATCATTTGACATTTTATGTGAGTTTCCTTCTGGGTTCTCTGTTATTTTCCATTGGTCTGTGTTTGCCATTGTGCCAGTATCACACTGTTTTGATGACAGGAACTTTGCAGTTAGTTTTGAAATTAGGAAACATGAGACCTCAAACTTTGTTTTTATTTTTCAATATTATTTTGTTTATATAGGGTCTATTGAATTTCTATATGAATTTTAGGATGAATTTTTACATCTATGTTTTTCTCATTTCATGCAGGTTGTCCAATGTGTTGACTTATAATTGTTCATAGTACTCTAGTAATCCTTTTTATTTCTGTCAAATTATTAATAATCCTCTTCTATTTCTGATTTTAGTTATTTGAGCTTTCTTTTTTCTATTTTTTGGTCAGTCTTGCTAATGTTTTGTCGATTTTGTTGATCTTTCTAAGAATCAACTCTTGGTTTCAAGGATTCATTAATAATTTCAGTAACCTTATGATTTTATGATCTTATTAAAATCTATTAGCTTAAAATATATTGATATAATAACATTAAAATAAAAATACAGATTGATAGAACTAATCACTTCTTTAGTAAATGACACACTCAAGAACACACACACATTTTCTCAATTTGTACTCTGGGGCAATTTCTCTCCCAAATTTTACAGATAGCATTTTCCAGGATAAAATGAGCAGTTATAGATTAAGAATTATCCAGCCAAGTCTGTAAAATACCTTTTAAAAATCAGGCAAGCCTCCATCTATTTGTACATGTTCCAGATCTGTCATTTATATGGGTATTTGTCAAAGGATTTCCAAACTGTTAGCATAGTTGGCATTAGTTTAATTAACACTGAACCTGTAAATCAAAGTGAAGACTTGCATGTATCCTGTGAGACTTATGTTTGTCGCTGCTAAGAATAATTATATTGGATACTTTCTGGAGAGAACTGAAAATTAGAAACCAAGAGTGCAAAACTGACTAATTTTCTAGTAGCTGTTATGTCTAGTAATGATCTTATTTTTAGAAATACATAAAATATTTTATTATCTATGATCAGTTGACACCCATTTTACAGGGAACACTGATTTTTTTAACTTCAAATCCTCTGTATTTGGTTTATACTCATATTACCCAGCAGCTCTATTTAAAAGCAGAACTTAATCTCCTTGCATAAAATCATGTAATCATTTGATCAGGAGAGAGATTAGTGGTTCTTTTGTTTGCCTTGGGGAGAGTGCCTCATTTTAATATTGTCTCATTTAAACTGCTCTTCAGTGACGTGTCCCTGTGTTCCTTGGCACAGACAGACGGGGCACTGGTTCCTGTGATCTAGGGGGGTTCTACCAACCCCGGAGCAGGAAGTCGGACACCCTGCTGGGCATGTGCAAGTATCCCCCTCTGTTTGATCCTGTTCCTTCTTGGGGTTCAGTGGTAGAGTGGTTGATGCCACCACTCTCCCCTTCACCAAATTCAATATCCGCCTCTCCTCTCCTCTCGTGGACATGCCTCAGTGGCTCTGACTTATCCCTCCTTGCTACTCACAGTGTCCTTGTCTTCACCAGGCCCATCAGCCACTTAACAGGCCTCCTTGCTGAAGCTCACGTCTGATCGATTCTCGGCGCCCCTTAGAGTGAGTTCTTCCTGACTCTCAACTGTTTGCCTTTATTGGTCTGTCTTGTACCCATTCTTCAGGGAGGCACAATACATGTACATTTTCAAATTTATTGCCAACAGTTAAAAATCAAGAGTTTTGCATGAAAGTCTCGATTTTTAACCTCTCAAGATATAGAAGACTTGGCCTCTCAGAGGAAACAGCCCCACCCAGGGTGCAGATCTGCGAGATGGTGATAAAAGTTTCAACTTTCTTTTTGAAAACCCAGCTTGCCCTGAATATAGAATCAGGCATCCCATCATTCTCTGACCTGAAATAAACTGACCTACATGAAAGGCCTTACCTCACCCTCAGATACAAACTTTCAAGGGCAAAAGAGGCTACTGCATGGAAGAGGCAGGAAAAGAGAGATTATGTGGATATTTTACACTGGACAACAGAAGAAAAGCAGGAAGTGGTGAAGATAAAATATTCTTTTCTCTATCTAATCAATAAGGTAAGGCATTCTTACTCTATGAGGTGGAATAAACAAGAAATAAGATAATGATGGCCAGAAGAACTACTTTAGTGAACATCTTCTCATGGAGCCAGGAATTCATACTACTAAGCCCTTCTAATAATCAAGGTTCCAAGACGGTGCTAGTGGTAAAGAACCCGCCTGCCAATGGAGGAGACATAGAAGACAGGTTTGATCCCTGGGTAGGGAAAATCCCCTGGAGGAGGAAATGGCCACTCTCTCCAGTATTGTTGCCTGGAGAATCCCAGGGACAGAGGAGCCTGGCAGACTATAGTCCATAGGATGGCAAAGGGTCATACACGACTGAAGTGACTTAGCATGCGTGCAGCTATAGTCACCTTCCCCAAAGGCCTTTCTAAACCCTTGTGTCTAAAGTTACCCATAAGGCCACCCCATCACTCTTATATAATCACTATAATTACCGTGCTCATTTTATGTATTCATTGTCTCCTTTCAAAGAATATAAGAAGAGACCATACCTGTCTTTTTAGGAAAGTATCTGATCCACAATACTTATCAAAAAATGGAGGTGAGAAAGCAGAGTTAGATAATCAGGGCAGGGTGAGGGGTGATGAATGGTCTGTCTTCCTAAATACACACACACTTGAATTTGTCCTATTGAAACTTTTTAAGTGAAACATGGGGTGCTAGACAGTGAGTCACAGTTCAAATACAGAACACAAGAGAAACTGAAATAGGGAGATGTCCTGTTCACAGGTCATGGAGGAGGTACCTGGCAGGCCACATGGTGTGTTCCAGGCAGGTAAGAATGAATGTTCACCAGTCTGATACCATCTGATATTTGAGTCTTCTCAAGAATGTTCCAGTGAATTGCTGGCTTACCCTGTGTCTAGAAACTTGAGGTATGAAGCATCCCAGGAGAAGGCTCCTGGAGGTGACTACCATTCTCCTATTACCCCTGGTGTCCTCTGAAATAACTCACTTTCTCTCTCCTCAAGGGTCTGGCAACAATATCCCCTGTTCTCCACCTGGTCCACGTTTGACATGGTTTCCACTGTTCATTTCATCTTGGCTGCACTTTGAATAAAAATTTCATATTTTCCCTTTAGTTTCCTTGATTTTGCCAGCCTTGACTTCTAATGCCTACTGTACAAGCCATTAAGATGTTGCGAAAAGTCAGCATAAAACAGATCTTACAGTGCGCTCTCTGAATACCAGCACTCCGTGAAGCCAAGTTTGGAATGTGCAGGGGCCTCTCTGTAGATGCTCTGACCCCAATAAATTATTAGGTGGTTTACCAGAGTCCAAACAATATTAATCAATCTGATGGGAGAAAAATCCTCTATCTGAATATAGCATTTATCAACAGTTAGTCCAGTACATGAAGTTTTGCTTTTGAAAATTCAAAAGGACAAAAGCACGGGTTAATTTCTCTGCTGAGTCATGAAATTCAGTGGTCACCGAGGGGACACTTCTTACAGAAGTTTTCCCAAATCCCTGTTCTCCTCTTTTCATCCTTATTCCTAAACCAATTAAAACGCCTGGTAAAGAGCTCTGGGCAAATGGTCTCTCAGATAAAGGCAGAGGTTCTAGCAGTAGATAAGTGGTTGGATAATGCTGTCACAAGAAGACAGAATATACAGTAGAGGCTCTCTTAGACTGTGGCCCTCGAGGGACACTTGTGTCTTTTGGGGCTTAAAAACTATTTAGTTCAGTTCAATTGCTCAGTCGTGTCCATTCTTTGTGACCCCATGAATCAGAGCACGCCAGCCCTCCCTGTCCATCACCAACTCCCAGAGTTCACCCAAACTCATGTGCATCGAGTTGGTGATGCCACCCAGCCAGCTCATCTTCTGTCGTCCCCTTCTCCTCCTGCCTCCAATCCCTCCCAGCATCAGAGGCTTTACCAATGAGTCAACTCTTCGCATGAGGTGGCCAAAGTATGGGAGTTTCAGCCTCAGCATCAGTCCTTCCAATGAACACCCAGGGCTGATCTCCTTTAGGATGGACTGGTTGGATCTCCTTGCAGTCCAAGGGACTCTCAAGAGTCTTCTCCAACACCACAGTGCAAAAGCATCAATTCTTTGGTGCTCAGCTTTCTTCACAGTCCAACTCTCACATCCATACATGACCACTGGAAAAACCATAGCCTTGACGAGACAGACCTTTGTTGGCAAAGTAATATCTCTGCTTTTGCATATGCTATCTAGGTTGGTCATAACTTTCCCTTCCAAGGAGTAAGAGTCTTTTAATTTCATGGCTACAATCATCATCTGCAGTGATTCTGGAGCCCAGAAAAATAGTCAGCCACTGTGTCCACCATTTCCCCAACTATTTGCCATGAATTGATGAGACCGGATGCCATGATCTTAGTTTTCTGAATGTTGAGCTTTAAGCCAACTTTTTCACTCTCCACTTTCACTTTCATCAAGAGGTTCACTTTCTGCCATAAGGGTGGTGTCTTCTGTATATCTGAGGTTATTGATATTTCTCCTGGCAATCTTGATTCCAGCTTGTGTTTCTTCCAGTCCAGCATTTCTCATGATGTACTCTGCATAGAAGTTAAATAAGCAGGGTGACAATATACAGCCTTGACATACTCCTTTTCCTATTTGGAACCAGTCTGTTGTTCCATGTTCAGTTCTAACTGTTGCTTCCTGACCTGCATACAGGTTTCTCAAGAGGCAGGTCAGGTGGTCTGGTATTCCCATCTCTTGAAGAATTTCCAGTTTATTGTGATCCACACAGTCAAAGGCTTTGGCATAGTCAACAAAACAGAAGTAGATGGTTTTTCTGTTATTAACAGTTAAAACTGCCCTTCCTATACCAAAGTATCCTTGGGTTGTTTACAGTTATATCTAATATTTTCCAAAGCTGGAATAGAAGACACATTCTATAGACACTTCTTTCCCTTTTTAGCATCATATAATGATCTATTGAGACTCAGTGGATTAGCAATGAAACAGAGTATGTTCTGTGTATTACCTTTTTCTCTTGATGGAGAATTTTGCTCCCATTTTTATTTCCTTTGAGATAATACAGTGTGTCCCACTGATCAGAATAGTTTATTTCAAGTTTACTTTCTTTTTACTACGTTTCAATTTGGATTTTTAAATGACTTTGGGGAGGGGCATCTTCCTAATACCCCTGTAAATTAATCTAATCCAGTATGAATATAGTACCCTCAGTTCACTCATTAACTGGGATAAGTTGAAAAGAAACAATGCCTAATCTCAAAAAATTGAGAATTCTACTGTTCAATATATTCTACTGCTCATGAGGATAACAAGAAATCAGATTTAAAAAATCATTATCAGATGAAAAACAGTCATCAAGCATCTGATCATTCTTAAGAAAAAAAAACAGGGGATTGACTTTTTTCTCATTTAAAAGCATTGACTTCAGGCTCATTTGTAATAAAATGATTTATTTATCATTGCTGAGCAGGGGAAATTGCTTTTTCTAAAATAATAACAATCCTTTATTTTCTTAAAAAAAAAATAGATGATTGTAGTACTAGTACTGCATAAGATACTAAGAATTTCCACTGCCACCTTAATTCTCCCTCTTCATTCTCCAAATCTGCTATTTCTCTGAAAGCCTGAAAATCAGTAAGTTTGAGTTGACTTTCCTGAGAGTTGTTTTTTCATCTTTTCCATGATTTCCTGAGGTTACCATATACACACCTAAATGCCAATAACTGTCTTGAATCAACTGAATGAAAATAAATTAGATGGCTAAAATTCATTTTTATCTCATAAATGATACACCTTGTCAATTAAAACAAATACTCCTTTTCTGTGCCAATAAAACATTTTCTGCTACATTCCCAATCTGCTTCCACTGCCATCGGGTACAAGAAAAACTTCCAACAGATGGGAGTCGTAAATGGCAATTGCAAGTAGAACTGACTATCTGAATAACAAATGGAAGGCATATTCTGTGAGTTATCTTGGCAGAAATACCATTATGAGGGCTTTTTAAGATTCTGTACTACTAATTCTGAGAATAAAATTGGGACCTGGGACACCGAATTTACATATATGTATACACACACACACATACATTTATATATGTATATATATATACATGTGTGTATGTATATATACACACATGTATGTATATATACCACAAACCTTTACCTTTTATCTCCCAGGTCACACAGAGTTAAGGTTGTCAAGACCTTCCTATTCTTCTAAGAAATACCTGGAGTATCAAAATAGACAAAGTAAAGAGAGCTAATGAGAGAAGCAGGGAAGTGTTCATTCACAGCTGGGAGGAGAAGACAGTCACCCTGGAGTTAGGGGTCACAAAGTCCTCATTAACCTTTACCCTCACTCTTAATGAGGCACAGACAGAAATATTATTCCAGGGTAAATATGGCAACTACTTTCTCTAAGAACACAAGCTGCTGCAGGACATGGTGCCTGTGGAGAGAAGCTGGCGTCTGCACTCGATACCTGAGAAGCCCCAGTCGGGTGAAGTCTCTGACCTCACCCCGCTCCATTCTCCACCCCTGCCTCATCTGCTTTGTGTGTTGCTGCTTTGAAATTTTTCTTCCAAGTGTTCCCAGCACTTGCACAAAAATACCAATGGCAAGAGAAATGCACGCCATCAAGAAAGGTCTTAAGTGTGTGCAGGGATGGTCGAGGAAGCAGCAAAAACACAGATGGACAACTTCTGTGGCCTTCGGTTTTCCCCATTCACGTACTAATGCCATTAAGGCCTGAAACTTTTAGAAACAAAGCAAGCTAAGCTAAACAAAGCAAAGTTATGCCTGCATGGACTGGTAACAACCTGACTTCTTTCTTATCCCATCAATTAGACACGAACAGATCTGGGAGAAGGGATGCCACAGCAGAAAGTGGGCTTGGGGGAAAGAAGGGTGTCTGGGCAGGTAAGAAAGGTCTCTGGGCTTCTGAATTGTCGCATGCCACCTCACACCCTTCCACTTCCTATCACCATCATGTGGTCTCCTCTAAGGTCCTGGAACAACAGAGCAGCCTGAAACATACTATCAAGATCATTTGTCTCCTGGAGCTTTCTGTTTTCAGAAATAAATCTACTAACCACAGTAATACAAGACATATACGTTTAACTTGTACGTGTTTCATTACTTTCATTAGTCTTTGAAATACATTTAATACATTCCTATGAAGCAATGGAATATAATTTGGGATGAAATTTTCTCCAAGTGAGATTTAAAATATCATCATGGCTGTGAAGGATTTGGAAATTAAGTTTTATACTGATAGCTCTTCAATCATTCAATCAGCGAAAAGGTAAACTAGGGAATAGGCTGAGTTTTCTTAACCCCAAATTGATGGAGAACATCAGAGATATTTTCTTCTCCTTACAACATAATCTTTGAACAGAAAATCACAATCAGGCTGTGTTTGTATTCACAGTAATCATCATCAACACCATCATCAACACTAAAGAAAATAACTCTTCATGCTTCTCCATGTACAGTCATCTATACTGAGTCACACGTGAACTGAAAAGGGACCCTGACCGTCACCATCAGGGTCTTTGTTTTTCTGAGCCTACTCTTTCGCAGGTCTCATCTCATCCTCTCCAGGTCCTCATTCCTCTCAGTGACATTTCCTGGCTCCTTGAATTCTGTGTCCTTCACTGTGCCTGGCTCCACTGCTCAACACACAAAGCTAAACCACTTTCCATCCCACACAGCTAAAGAAATGTATGCTCTGTTCAACTGCAATGGACACACGGCCCAAGTAAACAATTTTAGGAACCTCCTTACATTCATATAGTATATAGCTGCCAGCCCACCTGGAAATTGTCTGCTCTGCCACATGGTATGTAGATAGACAGACAGATAAATAGATAGGTAGATAGATGATACATGTGTGTGTGTGCTCAGCTGCTCAACTGTGTCTGACTCTTTGCAACCCCACGGACTAGAGCCGCCAGGCTCCTCTGTCCACGGAATTTTTCAGGCAAGAATACTGGGTTGCCATTTCCTCCTCCAGGGGATCTTCCTGACCCAGGAATCAAAGCCAAGTCTCTTGAGTCTCCTGCACTGGCAGGTGGGTTCTTTACCCACGGCATCACATGGGAGGCCCCCAGATGATCAACGGATAGGTATTTAGCACCCTGCTTCACAAACAGTGCAGCACAATGCTCACATACTTTGTTAGCACACTTAACTCTGGGCTCTAGCAAAAATTTTATTCAGTGGAAATACAGACACATATAATGAAGTTTACATGGGTCAATTACATATGTAGCTGAACACTCCCACAAATCAACTCTCAGTTTCTAAGTAGATCAGGCAGCAGGGTTTATGGTCAGACAAGTGTCCCTCTCCTCTTCCCCGCCACCCTTCCCTCCCCTCTCCTCCCTTTTCTGAGTCTGCTGTTCAAGCCCTGGCCCACCGTGCCCCAATTGCGATCTGCCCAGCACCATTCTATCAGAAAATCCCTTATGTATAAAAACTAACAAAGACAATGTGTTGCTTCCTCATATAAAGTGCTGTTATTTTATCACGGCCTTTCTTAAATCAAAAAAAGTCACATGCAAAGCAGTGTCCTCACTGGGTGAGGTCTTAGCATCTTCACCTGCATTACTCCCCTCTGTAGCAAGACATGCTTATGAGCTCCTCTGCCCTGCAACTGGCCATTACTTCCACTGCATCTCTGCCTACAGACTTCTCTTTCACTGGAATTTTCTGAAACTTGCTTCTTCACTGACAGAACTCTCCTTCTTCCATCACCACAATATTTACTAAAGATAGTACCTACCTATTGCTATGTTGCTGTTCAGTCGCTCAGTTGTGTCCGACTCTTTGCGACACCACGAACAGTACACCAGCCTTCCCTGTCCTACACCATCTCCCAGAGCTTGCTCAAACTCATGTCCATTGAGGCGGTGATGCCATCCAACCATCTTATCCTCTGTCGTCCCCTTCTCCTCTTGCCCTCAATCTTTCCCAGCATTAGGGTCTTTTCCAATGAGTCAGTTCTCTGCATTGGGTGGCCAAAGCACTGGAGTTTTTTAGCTTCAGCATCAGTCCTTCCAATGAACATCCAGGACTAATCTCTTTTGGGATAGACTGGTTGGATCTCCTTGCAGTCCAAGACTCTCAAGAGTCTTCTCCAACACCACAGTTCAAAAGGATCAATTCACTGGGGCTCAGCTTTCCTTACGGTCCTACTCTCACATCTGTACATGACCACTGGAAAAAACAGTAGCTTTTACTCCCACATATGGGATGTCAAATTTGTCTTTATATATTGCATATTTAGATTTTTGGTTCATAGGTGGCCCCTGCTTTGTTGTTGTTGTTTAGTTGCCAAGTCGTGTCTGACTCTTTGTGACCCTGTGGACCATGGCATGCCAGCCTCCTTGTCTCTCACCATCTCCCTGAGTTTTCCCAACTTCAAGTCCATTGCATCACTGATGCCACCCAACCATCTCATCCTCTGTCGCCCTCTTCCCCTTTTGCCTTCAACCTTTGGCCACCGGCAGTGAATAGGTGACTCATTGGAAAAGACCCTGACTCTGGGAAAGATTGAAGGCCACCCGCTTTATCTATAAGTTCCATATGGAAAGAACTTGCACTAAAGGACCAACACAGTGATCTCTACTATAAAAATCCATAGGTATTTGATCATATATTTATATTTATACTCACGGTTTATATATTCTAAACAAACTGGCATAATAGAAATACAAGCTGACATATTCCAGAGCCCTGCATACTCTGGTCTTTGTATTATCATTTTCCAAGAAACAGTAAAACTCTCAGTGGATAATGTAAAGCTTTAGTACATTAAGAGCAGGACATAGAGTACCACACATTACTTGCGTCTAGTCACTTAGAAAAACAAAGACATTTCTAAACTGGACTGGAAAATTGGTTATAAATTTTTTAAGGTAAAAAAAAAAATAACCAAAATGAGCAATTTTCCTTCAGAAAGGAGAGACGAGGTTCCCCAGAGGTTGCTAACTGCAGAATTTACTGCTATTATCAACTGCAGGAAGCTGCACCACCCTGGGGGATGAAGATTCGAAAAGGAAATACTGCAACTCCAAGGCTCAGTGGCTGTGCTGCTGTGGATGCTGGAGTTCCTTCTCCAGCCACCGCTTCTGGAAGCTGGGAGCCCAGCCCCATCTGACACTACAGGACCCAGTCTTGTTGCAGCTACCGGAGCATCTTCTGTTCCAGGTGCGTGGGAGCCCAGCCGTGGCTTTGCCACTTGCCAAAAGCATGGCCAGGAGCAAAGCAGAGGCTAAAAATATTGGGCTTCCCTTCTTCCCGCCTTCCAGTCTCTAGCAAGTGCCTTCCGCTGTCAACCACTTCCTAGAAATCTTCCCAAAGGAGTCTGAAGAGGCAGTTTGCAGATATCCTGCCAGCTGTGGTGCTGAGAGGAGCATAGGAGGGAAGGGCTAGGGCACAGCATGAACAAATGACCAAGGCTTCACAGAGAAAGTTCTGTAAGCAGAAAGCTCCGAAGAAGCCGGGCTGGACATGCATCCTTCTCCCCAAAGATTTCTGCTCATATGACCTGCTAGAGGCTTTCCTAATTTCTGGGGTTTCTCTTTCTCTCCATCATCATTCTCCACCCCTGAACGTTCACATGTCACCTGAATTTCCACTCCTGTTCACGGATGTGTCAACCGCTCAAAGGCAGCTAAAGGGCTCAGTGGTTCTTTAGCCACATTTTCCTGTACTCTACTGTCTAAGGAGTGTGTGAATCACCATAGGAACTACAGCTTTGTTTTGTTCTGCTTACTTTATCTGGTTAGTTTCATCACCAAAAAACATTTCACTACAGACTGAATGTTTGTATCCCCTAATATGTTAAAAATACCTAATGTGATGGTATTAGGAAGTAGGGACCTTGGGGAGGTGATTAGGTCATTCACTCTCTTGAATGAGATTGATGTTCAATTACTAAGTTGTGTTCAACTCTTTGCAACTCCAAGGACTGCAGCATGCCAGGCTTCCCTGTCCTTCACCATCTCTCAGAGTTTTATCAAACTCTGATTGTCCATTGAGTCAGTGATGTTATCTAACCATCCCGACTTCTGTCATCCCCTTCACCTCTTGCCTTCATTCTTTCCCAGCATTAGGGTCTTTTGCAATGAGTCAGCTCTTCGCATAAGGTGGTCAAAGTATAGGAGCTTCAGTATCAGTCCTTCCAATGAATATTCAGCATTGATTTCCTTTAGGATGGACTGGTTTGATCTCTTTAAGATTAGTGCCCTTATAAAAGGGACCCCAGGGAGTTCCCTTCCACTATGTGATGACACAGCAATATAGTAAACTAATGCTCAAAATTCTCCAAGCCAGGCTTCAGCAATACATGAACCGTGAACTTCCTAATGTTCAAGTGGTTTTAGAAAAGTCAGAGGAAACAGAGACCAAATTGCCAACATCTGCTGGATCATGGAAAAAGCAAGAGAGTTCCAGAAAAACATCTATTTCTGCTTTATTGACTATGCCAAAGCCTTTGACTGTGTGGATCACAATAAACTGTGGGAAATTCTTCAAGAGATGGGAATACCAGACCACCTGACCCGCCTCTTGAGAAACCTATATGCAGGTCAGGAAGCAACAGTTAGAACTGGACATGGAACAACAGACTGGTTCCCAATAGGAAAAAGAGTATGTCAAGGCTGTATATCATCACCCTGCTTATTTAACTTCTATGCAGAGTACATCATGAGAAATGCTGGACTGGAAGAAACACAAGCTGGAATCAAGATTGCCGGGAGAAATATCAATAACCTCAGATATGCAGATGACACCACCCTTATGGCAGAAAGTGAAGAGGAACTAAAAAGCCTCTTGATGAAAGTGAAAGAGGAGAGTGAAAAAGTTGGCTTAAAGCTCAACATTCAGAAAACGAAGATCTGGAGAAATATCAATAACCTCAGACATGCAGATGACACCACGCTTGTGGCAGAAAGTGAAGAGGAACTAAAAAGCCTCCTGATGAAAGTGAAAGTGGAGAGTGAAAAAGTTGGCTTAAAGCTCAACATTCAGAAAACAAAGATCATGGCATCCAGTCCCATCACTTCATGGGAAATAGATGGGTAAACAGTGGAAACAGTGTCAGACTTTATTTTCTGAGGCTCCAAAATCACTGCAGATGGGAATTGCAGCCATGAAATTAAAAGACGCTTACTCCTTGGAAGAAAAGTTATGACCAACCTAGATAGCATATTCAAAAACAGAGACATTACTTTGCTGACTAACGTCCATCTAGTCAAGGCTCTGGTTTTTCCAGCAGTCATATATGGATGTGAGTTGGACTGTGAAGAAAGCTGAGCACCAAAGAATTGATGCTTTTGAACTGTGGTGTTGGAGAAGACTCTTGAGAGTCCCTTGGACTTCAAGGAGATCCAACCGGTCCATTCTGAAGGTGATCAGCCCTGAGATTTCTTTGGAAGGAATGATGCTGAAGCTGAAACTTTAGTACTTTGGCCTCCTCATGTGAAGAGTTGACTCATTGGAAAAGACTCTGATGCTGGGAGGGACTGGGGGCAGGAGGAGAAGAGGACGACCGAGGATGAGATGGCTGGATGGCAACATGGACTCGATGGACATAAGTCTGAATGAACTCTGGGAATTGGTGATGGACAGGGAGGCCTGGTGTGCTGCAATTCATGGGGTCACAAAGAGTCGGACACAACTGAGCGATTGGACTGAACTGAACTGAAGGACAAGAGGGTGAGCTCTCTGCAGATAACAAGTATGCTGGCACCTGATCTTGGACTTCCCAGCCTCCAGAGCTGTAAGAAATAAATTCCTGTTGGTTATAAGCTACCTTGACTATGGTATTATGTTAGAGTAGCCCACAATGACTAAGGCTTCTTACTGCAGTAGGAAAACTGGAATTTGGGAATCAGAGACTAAGTCTAGTACTAAATCTACTCATCATTACTACTGTGAACCTGGAAAATTTTCACTTACTTAATAAAGTTTCTTCATATGTAAAATCACGGAGTTGGTTGTGACAACTAAATCCCTGTCCTACTTAACTTTATGAGAGTTTTGTAAAATTCAGTTATACTTTAAAAAGCTGATTTTTGTCTCATTGATTCTGAAAACCTTTCATAGATATGTTTATAATATCTCCAAAAAGGAAGATAGAACCCTCCTACACTGCTGGTGAAAATGAAAACTGATAGAGCCACTACGGAGAACAGTTAAGAGGTTCCCTAAAAAACTAAAAATAGAACTCATATATGATCTAACAATCCCACTACTGGGCATAAAGCCTGAGAAAACCATAACTCAAAAAGATATATATATATATATCTTTTATCTATATATATATTTATATATTTTTCTTATATATATATTTATCTTATATATATATATACTCCAATGTTCATTGCAGTACTATTTACAACTGCCAAGACATGGAAGCAACTTCAGTGTCTATCAATAGATGAATGGATAAAGAAGATGTGGTATATATACACAATGGAATATTACTCAGCCACAAAAAGAATGGCAAGTGGGTCATCTACAGTGATACGGAGGAACCTAGAGTCTGTCATACAGAGTGAATTGAGTCAGAAAGAGAAAAACAAATATATATTAACACATATAGAATCTAGAAAAATGGTACCAGATGAACATTTGCAGGGCAGGAATGAGACACAGAGACAGAAAACAGACTTGTGGACACAAGGTGGAAGGGGAGAGTGGGACAAACTGAAAGAGAAGCATTGACATATAGACTACCATACAGTTAACGATAACCCTGTATGCGGGACAGCAAAAGAGACGCAGATGTACAGAACAGACTTTTTGACTCTATGGGAGAGGGAGAGTGCGGGATGATTTGGGAAAATGGCATTGAAACATATATAATATCATATAAGAAACAAATCGCCAGTCTAGGTTTGATGCAGGATACAGGATGCTTGGGGCTGGTGCACTGGGATAACCCAGAGGGATGATATGGGGAGGGAGGAAGGAGGGGGGTTCAGGAGTGGGCACTTATGTACACCCGTGGTGGATTCATGTTGATGTATGGCAAAACCAATACACTATTGTAAAGTAAAAAATAAAAAGAAAAACTGAAATAAATAAATAAAAGAACTGGACATGGAACAACAGATTGGTTCCAAATAGGAAAAGGAGTACATCAAGGCTGTACATTGTCACTCTGCTTATTTAACTTATATGCAGGGTACATCATGAGAAACGCTGGGCTGGAAGAAGCACAAGCTGGAATCAAGAATGCCGGGAAAAATATCAGTAACCTCAGATATGCAGATGTCATCATCCTTATGGCAGAAAGTGAGGAAGAACTAAAGAGCCTCTTGATGAAAGTGAAAGAGGAGAGTGAAAAAGTTGGCTTAAAGCTCAACATTCAGAAAACTAAGATCATGACATCTGGACACATCACTTCATGGCAAATAGATGGGGAAACTGCAGAAACAGTTCCTGACTTTATTTTTCTGGGTTGCAAAATCACTGCAGATGGTGACTGCAGCCATGAAATTAAAAGACGCTTACTCCTTGGAAGGAAAGTTATCACCAGCATAGACAGCATATTAAAAAGCAGAAACATTTGCAACAAAGGTCCGTCTCGTGAAGGCTATGGTTTTTCCAGTGGTTATGTATGGATGTGAGAATTGGACTATAAAGAAAGCTGAGGGCCAAAGAACTGATGCTTTTGAACTGTGATGTTGGAGAAGACTCTTGAGAGTCCCTTGGACTGCAAGGAGATCCAACCAGTCCATCCTAAAGGAGATCAGTCCTGGGTATTCCTTGGCAGGACTGATGCTGAAGCTGAAATTCCAATACTTTGGCCACCTGATGCGGAGAGCTGACTCATTTGAAAAGACCCTGATGCTAGGAAAGATTGAGGGCAGGAGGAAAAGGGGACGACAGAGGATGAGATGGTTGGATGGCATTACTGACTCGATGAACATGGGTTTAGGTGAACTCTGGGAGTTGGTGATGGACAGGGAGGCCTGGTGTGCTGTGGTTCATGGGGTCACAAAGAGTCGGACATGAGTGAGCAAATGAACTGAATATAAAATAGATACCAAGTAGGAAGCTTCTATAGCACAGAGATGACCTAAAGGGGAGGGATGGAGATGGAGGGGAAGCTTAAGAGGGAGTGGATATGTGTAGACATAGAGCTGATTCACTTGTTGTACAGCAGAATCTAGCATGGTAAAGCAAGTACATTCCAGTAAAACACTGAATCCCACACCAGCAAGGAAAGCATACGTATTACAAGATCCAGTACACCCAGGGAGTCCAGATAACAGTGTAAAGTGTTCTTCACCAATTCCCCTTGAGTTGCCTGTCACCCTCTAGGGGTGACGGGATTGGTTCCCATGACCTCCCACGTGTCACAGGTCCTCAGTCTCTCTGCCTCTTATCTCTTACCATAGTGCTTCACTTTTTTCTTTCTCTTACACATCAGTTTAGAAAGCCTGTCATTTGTTTTATCTGGGAATTCCTCTGCTAGGCCTAGAAGAATTTGCTTTCAGACCTCACACCAGGAGAATAAGGGGACAATATGGTGACCATCTGCCTCCCTTTTAACACTTACACGAACGCATCTACCAAGCAAAGGAACTTCCTCTTGCTAATACTGGCCATAACTTACAGCACAATCTCAGCGCATTACCACTTCTCTAGCTCTTTCCTCATGTTTTCAAGCCTCTTAGGTATCTATGACTGAGGATATGACAAGATAAGTCATGGTAGAAGGGGTGGGATGAGAAAATTCTGCTCCTCCTCTCTATAAAATACACCATACAATTAATAATATCATAAATCATAAAAGTAAGAAGAATAGAGTTTTAAATTAAAGAAGGCCATAGCACAAGGAAGGAGAGAGAGGAAAAAAAAAAACACATTTAATTTACTTAACATCTTGGCCATTGGCCATATATTTCTGTATACATGCTTAACTGCATTCATTTTTCTCCTGATATCAGTGAATACTTCAATAAAAGGTATCAGTCAAGGGTGCTGAGGAAAGGAAATGCAGGCTGTTAGAGAAGAGTATTATACTGGTAACACTTAAACCAGGAGTGTATATTAAAATAAAAATTTAAAACTGACTTTCCTATTTGATTCAAACAAAAACAGCTTAGTTGCTAGACAGTCCAACACATTTCCAGATTCTGTCCAGGTTTTGTAACATCTGCTTGTATTGTTTAGAATCAGTATTTTGGATGCCACAAAAATCAACACTTGAGAAAAAAAATTATTTATATATTAAAGAATATAATCAAACAAATGTTCATTTTTTTAAAGTATCCAAAGGCCTTGGGGATTTCTGGCAAAAATAGAAAGAAGGAAAACTAAAATAAACAACAGCAGTATGCTCATTTCACATATTTTGAGGTTAACCTGTTTAAATGTTTTCAAAGTCATTAAATGTGCTTGTTACTTTTTGTCTATGATAATTTTTTTTTACTTTGTGATACTGTATTGGTTTTGCCAAATTATACAATAACAGAAATATAGATTAGATAACTAAAGCCAATGTAAATGGGCTTTCAGGCAGAAAATTAGGAAATCCTAAAAGATATCTAGGATTCAATAGCTACTCCTTGTTTGGGAGAAGTAGGCATATCTATACAATCTAGGTACTTGATTGTACCCTGAGCTTCATTTTCATCATCTGTAAAAACAAAACTTCATTGCTTCCCTCTTGTGAGGAAGCACTGAGTTCAGGTGAAATAAGGGCAACCACATAGTCATCCCTCAATTAATAGCAGGTATTATCTTTATTGAAGGAAAATAAATAAGTGCAGTTCCACAGCCCTGTATTGTCCACACACACTTCTTCTTTTCGTAAGTTTGGTCTTGTGAAATCTCAACAGGTTGTCATTTCTCTCACCAGTATGTTCAGAGGGCACTAGACATCTGCTGTCCGTCAGTCAGGAGCTCTTAGTTCTGGCTCAGGAACCATAGGTTGCATCAGCTTAAAAGGCACATACCCTTAGTCCAGGTCTCATAATTAGGAGAGGTCCAGTCAGTGGACTCTGGAAGCTGTGCCATCTTGGAGCTGTATCCTACACACTGTTATTTTGTTTTATTTCATACAATTAATATTTGCCTACCTTTCAGAATATTCCACAATCAGGAACCACAAGAGTTCTGTGAGGTATAAGTAAGATTTCTGAGTGTTATAACTACATCTTCAGCATTAGTAAACGTCACCTTGTACACCTGAACCAAACACAATATTATAAATCAATTTCATTTAAAATAATACACATCGTCATGATACTCATAGTTTTACTTATCATACCCTACATGGTGGCAAAGATGGAGGGCAGGAAAAGGGGGTGGCAGAGAATGAGATGGTTGAATGGCACCACCGACTCAATGAACATGAGTTTGAGCAAACTCCCGGGGACAGTGAAGGACAAGGAAGCCTGGTGTGCTGCAGTCCATGGGGTCACAAAGAGTTGGACACATCTCAGTGACTGAACAAGAACAACAACAACTTACATGTGACTTGCAAGACTTACTTATAAGAACCTACATGTGACTTACTTACATGTAACAAGAACTTATATGTGACCACATGGAGGGCAGCTCCTGACTCTATCCTGTGACCTTCCTGAACAGTACTCATAAGTTCACTTTATCCCTCCCCAAAAAGAGACCCACTGCCATGAGCATTAGTGACAAGTGGGCATTTCACTGAATCTCTCTTGGAGAAACATGAACAGGTGAGGGCTCTGTCACAAACAGCAATTCACCTCCCTTCAAAAGTGAAACGATTCATTAGATCTTATGTTGTTCTGGATCCTCTGAGAAGCAGACACTGGCACTGGAGTATATAGATACAGATTTTGTTAAGAAAAATTCCCTGAGAGAAAATGGTAAAAGAGCTGAAGGAGGCTGGAAGGAAGGGTCTCACTGCTACAAGTCTAAGGAAGATTCCACATGATCACCAGGGTGGCCCTGAGCTGACGTCGGTCTCAAGCAGCTATGGCTCCCAAGAACAGGCTGCCTTAAGAGCTCTGCAGCCCCCGATCACTGGTGGGGAGCAGCCCACGGGAAGTGTGGCCACAGCTCAGATCCAAGGCAAATTTCAGAGCTCAGCAGCCAGGCTCTCAACAATAACAGTTCTCTCTGCAGCTGGGTGTCTGTGAGGGGTAGTCTCCTGGCCCCTGCAGACATCTCTCCCCAGTCTTTCCACTCTGGTCTCTACCATGCAATCCCAGCCACAAACAGTCCCACTGCCCCACGAACCTCCGCCTTATCCAGTCTCTCAAACTTCCCTCCCCTGAGCATTCTCCACCTCAGAGACGCCCCACATTTCCCGCCTTTTCGTCTCCTCTGCAGGTTCAGCCACATTTGCAGTCTGTCTCTTCTACAACCTTATCCAAAGGTGCATCATCCATTGCTGTTTACAGGTATGTTAAAAGCTATGGCATTTTTGCGATCAAAAAAGTAAATGTCTGCTAGTGCCCAGGATTCACCATCCACAGAAAGCAGTGAGTAGGAGGGTGACACAGAGCAGGAAGTGTCTCCTGCCACGGTACAGCGGCGCCGTGCTGCCCCGCTCTCCCTGTCCCACTGGCGACGCAGCGCTCCGTTCTCTGGCTTGTGGATCTACCAATAGACCGAAGCTGCTCTCATAACGTCATCAATGTTCTTTTAATTGCCAAATCTATTATATATCTCACAAACATTATTCTAGACTTTGACATGCATTTGACACTACTGATCGTTCATTTCTTAAAACTGGACCAGTGTGATACAAACTGCACCTTCTCCTTGAACCTCTATGGGCATTCCTTTCAGCTTTTTACCGAGGTATTAGGACCCTCCCCATTCCTTAAATGCTGCTGTTTCCCAGGCCCTGTGGTCTTCTCACTGTACATACTTTCTTTAGGAACTTTAATCTCTGTGGTGTAAACATTTTCACTTATTTGTGTCATTGATATTTATTAAACCCCTAGGATGGCACCATGGTCCTGAGAATAAAACTACAGGGAAAAAAAAAATCTTTGACTTTAAGGGATAGATTGTCCAATAGGGAACATACAAAAGTAAACAGGCAATTACAGGACAATGAGACACCACAGGGATAGGAGTGTGTCCATGGTTTAGGGCACCCATAGGAGGGCAGCCAACTGAGGCTTGGGAAAAAGCAAAGAGTCACCAACCTGTGATAACAAATCAGAGGGGCAGTGAAGCATCCCAAGGTAAGGAGTCTCCCACATTGTAGAGTGATAATTAGCTCAATGTGTCTACAGTACTGAATGAAGGGAAAACAGAGTGGCTGGGGCAGGAAGTTGTTGAATGAGAAAGCTACTGAGATGAAGGACTTTTTGTGCTATGTTGTGGTCTTTGGGCTTTATGGTGAGAGCCATGAAGATCCACTGATAGGTTTTAAATAAGAACATGACTGAATTTCTTTAATGGTTTTAGAAACTCATTCTACACAAAGGGTAGATTAGAAACAGGACATCCCATATGGCAGAGACCAACACAACACAGTAAAGCAATTTTCCTCCAATTAAAAAAAAAAACCTTCAAAAAAGAAATAGGAGATCCTATATTCAACAAAATATTAATTAAGCCTTCTATGAATCAAGCACTTTAAAATGGTAAGTGATAAAACAAGTCATGCTTAGAGTAATGCATAGAGTGTAATCCCATTAAATGAGAGCAAAACAAAAAAGAACATGAGATGTACATGTATGTACATATTTGTTCACATATATGTAGCTTATATAAACAGTTTTATTGTTTACCAAACTACTCTAGCTCAGTTACCAACCCCTTCACTCTCCTTCACGCTCCCATTTTCCTCTCCCTTCACATCAACTATCCTGTCTGGTCTAACTCCAGAGAACACCTTGTACAGACTCACTTTTTCCACCTCCACTCTCTCCATCCCATTCCGCGCCGCAGTCATCTCTTGTCGAGCCTCTGGCAATAGCTTCGTAAATCGGTCCCAAGTTTCCACTCTTCCCCACCATGATCTATTCTCCACATGCCAAACAGAATAAACAGTGTAATGTGAGTCAGATTACACAGTCAGATTGTGCAGTTAAAATCTCCCAGTGACTTTTCATTGATTTAAAAAGGAAACAAAACTCTGCTCCAGGTACTAAAAGTCCCCCTGTAATCTGACTCTGCGTGCTTAATCTCCTCTCATGATACACTATTCAATCCCCCTGGTTACATTCAACCAAGGTGAATTTCTACCGTTTCTAAAAAAGACTGCGCTTCTCTCATACATTTCTTTCTGTAAAGTCAAAGTGTTAGTTGCTCGGTCGTGTCCGACTCTGCGACCCCACGGACCATAGCCTGCCACGCTCCTCTGTCCATGGAATTCTCCAGGCAAGAATACTGGAGTGGGTTGCCATACCCTTCTCCAGGGGAACTTCCCGATCCAGGGATGGAACCTGGGTCTCCTGCAATGCAGGCAGATTTTTTTTACCATCTGAGCCACCAGGGACATACTTAAAGTATAATAAACTACTTAGAATTGTTATATGCTAATAATTTTGACAACTGATCAATGATTTTAGCACTGATATCTTTTGGAGACTCTTCATGTATTCTACTCCTTTTTCTAACATCATAAATTAACTTCATAACAGGAAGTCTCTGTGGGAGGAGTTAGGTAGGGGCACAGGCCCAGGGAGCAAAGTGAGAACCGAGGCCACTAGATCCCCTGGGACCAGAGCATCCTGGATCAGATCCCTGCGGTCCAGAGTTTCCAATCTAAGGTGTGCATGAAGCCAGAACCACGGAATATTGAAAACCAATCCACCTATTGGATGACTCCACCTGAGTGAGGATGGAGAGAAAATAAATGCATTTTCCCTGCTCATCTGAAGTCCACTGAGTGCCTTTGGTTTGGAAGCTGATCTGCAGTGTCGGTGTGGACCTCAACACACAAGTTGAGAATTGGAACAGAAAGCAGAGCTGGGTCTGCAGCGCTCTCAGGTACCTGAGAGAAGTGAGTACAAATCCCACTTAAGTATGATTTAGCTGGACAGCCAGGTTATCACCAGACCACAAGGGAGATGTCCTCCAGGTGTGCAGGGAAAATCATGGCCCATCTAGAAGTGTTTACACAGATACAATATAGTTTAAGAATGAGAGCAAAATGAAGACAGATGAAGAGAAACTGAAAGAGTTTACTTTTAAATGATCCACAATAAAATAACTTCTGCTTTAAAAAGAAGGAAAATGGTCCCATAAAGGAGGTCCAAAATACATCAAGGAAGGAAAAGTATGGAGCATAAGGCTACATCTAAGGATACTCTGACTGTATAAAATATGAAATGGGGTTTCATTTGTAGGTTCTAAAAGCTTGAAATTTTAAAAATAGGACAACTGCAAATGTACTCTGAGAGGGGTGGTGGGAAATAAAGTATTCGCAGGCCTTTGGATTTTGAGGGGAGAGTATTTATTAACCTCGAGGCTATATATATAAATAAATGTTCAAACTGTACAAGGAAACATAACATGACATAGCTTCCTAATTATGCAAGGAAACAAAATTTAAAACTTTAATCAGTTCACAGGACTCAGAAGCGAGGAATGTAAGGAGAGAAGAAATATAGAAAAAGAAAGATACATAGAAGGTTCAATAATACTGATAACCAAGACTTACATAGTGTTTTTACTTTGCCAATATTTTAAACATGGTTAAATATATCAATTAATTTAATAATCACAACAAAGTTTTGAGGCGCCTACTTTTACTATCCCATTTTAGAGGCAGAAACTTTAAGCAGACAGAAATCAAATAACTGTCCAAGAGAGGAGACAAGATTCAAACCCAGGCTAAGTCAGCGCTTTTAAATATCATATATGAAATGAATCGCCAGTCCAGGTTAGATGCATGATACTGGATGCTTGGGGCTGGTGCACTGGGACAACCCAGAAGGATGGTACGGGGATGGAGGAGGGAGGGGGGTTCAGGATGGGGAACACATGTATACCTGTGGTGGATTCATGTTGATGTATGGCAAAACCAATACAATATTGTAATTAGCCTCCAATTAAAATAAATAAATTTATATTTAAAATAAATAAATAAATACCACTGAAACAGTGACTTTAGAAATAAGTACCATTATATCAAACTTTTAAGTAAACATACTGACTGACATATTCAGCAGTCTTGCAGACTCTTACCTAACTGAAAAAAAAATCCACCTATTTGGAAGAGACATCTAAAATAACAGGATTCATGTGTTTTACAACTATCAATAGTGTGTTCCATTTTTTGCTGAATATTCACTTGTGTGCATATATAACAATTTGTTCTTCCATGTTTACATTTGTGTCTGTATTTTTGTGGACATATGTTTTAATTTCTTTGGGGTAAACACCTAAGAGTAAGAAACTGGTAAGCAGTTCTCCAAACTAGCTGTACAATTTTGCAAATCCATCCTCAATATATAAGAATTTTCACTGTTCCACGTCCTTGCCATATCCTGCCATTTTAAGATTTTTTTATTTTATTCATTTTATTGTGTATACTGACATCTCTGCTGCTGCTGCTAAGTCGCTTCAGTCGTGTCCGACTGTGTGTGACGTCATGGACAGCAGCCCACCAGGCTCCTCTGTCCATGGGATTCTCCAGGCAAGAATACTGGAGTGGGTTGCCATTTCCTTCTCCAATACTGACATCTCATTGTGATTTTAATATGCATTTCTCTGAAAACATAATGTCAAGCAGCTCTTCATTGGCTTGTGACTCATATATGTAATAATGTGTTAGATACTTGCACAATTGGAAAAATCAATATTTTTGAGATGTAAATTCTTACCAAATTGACTGACAGATTCAATGCAATGGCAATCAAAACACCAGCAGGATTTTTGTGGAAATTGGCAAATTGATTCTAATATTTAAATGGAAATAGTTTGCCTGTTTTAATAACATAAAAAGTAACTAGGATTTCCATCTTAATTTTATTTATGAAAATTTCATTTAGTGGATCTACAGTGAAACAATATTCTGTGATTAAAACTAATTTAAAATGTTTTATGTAAACTCTATAGAGCTATGCTCTTAGATAAAACACTAACTTGCATAGAAGTTCAAGCAGCTGATAATTGAAAACTGCATAACTTGTATTTGCTGAAGTCAAATCACAACAAGAAATTATACTTTTGTGTAAATTAAAAATTCTTTTGATTAACAAGTTTGTATTCTTTTTTTTTTAATGCTTTATTCCATTTCACAGTACTGTACTGGTTCTGCCATACATTGACATGAATCAGCCACAGGTGTACACGATCTCCCCATGCTAAAGCCCCCTCCCACCTCCCTTCCCTGCCCA
>SJYC01067873.1:0-20197 GCA_006408675.1 Madoqua kirkii
GGATGACCCAGAGGGATGGGCTGGGGAGGGAGGTGGGAGGGGGGTTCAGGATGAGGAACACATGTACACCTGTGGCAGATTCATGTCAATGTAATGCAAAACCAATACAATATTGTAAAGTAAATAAATAAAACAAAAAAACAATAAAAATAATAAACGTTCATAGTGTTCTGCAAATAGCAAAAATCATAAAAGCCAAGTTTTTGAAATACTGTGTCAGGAATTGTTGAAAAGTACAAAATACTTTTTCAGCATCAGATAGCATTTCTTATTCGATTTTTTTAGTACAGACAGCATATTGGTTTTATTATATTATATTAGCAGGTGTCCTAATATTGAACCATCCTTGCATTCTCAGATTACATACTGCTTTTTACAGATTATTCTTTGAAAAAATACAATTTTATAGCATTTGTTTATATAATAATACATAGACAAACATGTGTAAATGTGTTCATGACTAGAGTCATTTATGTTTACAAACTAGAGTTTCTTTTGAGGCTATTACCTCTTCGTGTGCTCTCTGCCAATTTATGTATCTTTGAAACAGCTGTTCCTTGAAAACAGGATGGACTTGTCAATAAGCTATAGCAGACATATCAATAAATTTACCTATGTGAACCACTCTCAGGTCCCAGGTTCTTATGAGACTGACTCACATGACCTGCCTATTCAGCTATAGCTCAGAAATACCTCACTCAGGAGCAGTGCATTCAGTGAGCAATAAGACAGGGTTTATGAGATTGAACCAAAAGACATTAAGCTGCAGACAATCAGATGGTGATGACAGCTAGAGCTATAAGGTCAGGTAGATTCAGGTGGGTGGCTATTTTTCATCCATATGCTAATAAGCAAGCTAAGAAATCTTGTGTTCAGAAAAATAGGCAAAGAACCGTCTGAACCCTAGAACACATAATGAAGGAGATTTGCTTTCTAAGAACTTCACAATTCCCATGAAGTTCCACCTTACATGTTACAACTGCTTTCTATGAGAGTATCCTAGATCCTGCCTAAAAATCCATTTTTTTTCTTTAGCCATTTCTTAGAATCAAACATCCCTAAGAAAAGATCAGGGACAGGAGCCTTTTATAATTATTTCGTGATGTTTTTCAAAATTTTCCTTAGTTATTACTTTGCTCAGCTTTTCTAATTCCCCTAGTGTCAATTTCAGTAATCTACAAGTTTTTTTTTTAATCTATTTTATTTATTTTCCAGATTTATTAACTTAAGGGCCTATTATGGGTTGTTAATTGCTTGATAAGCTAATCACTCTGAACTAAAGGTAACTACACATCCAAACAGATGTTCAAACCTTCAAAGAAATGTATGAGAGTAAAAATAATAGATATGATTTCAAATTTTCAGAACAACTTTAATAGCCAATTAAGCATACATTGATTAAACTAGCTCTCAAGATTTATTTTTTATATATTTTCCTAATAAAACTTTATAGTATAGAGCTGGGATCTACTAATGAAATATGAATAAAAATAAGTGAACTTATCATTATAATATTTCATCAACAAATACTTTTTTAGACATTTAACTATAAAAGGCACTTGAAAATGAAAGTCACTCAGTCATATCTGACTCTTTGCAACCCCATGGACTGTCCATGGAATTCTCCAGACAAGAATACTGGCGTGGGTAGCCTTTCCCTTCTCCAGAGGATGTTCTCAATCCAGGGATCAAAGCCAGGTCTCTCACATTGCAGGCAGATACTTTACCAGCTAGCCACAGGGGAAGCCCAAGAATACTGGAGTGGGGAGCCTGTCTCTTCTCCAGGGGATCTTCCTGACTTAGGAATCAAACCAGGGTTGTCTGCATTGCAGGTGGATTCTTTACCAACTGAGTTATCAGGGAAGCCCCGTATAAGGCACTGGGCTTTAAAATTTTCAAGGTTGATGTTTTAAATTAGACCTGCAGCTAATAGAATATATTTGGGTCTAAAGAGTAAGTGAACACTCTAATAAAAACATAATTATTAAAACTCATTTTCAAATGTTATAATAACCTTATCAGTTACATAGCGTATGTGTATATGTGTGCTCAGTCATGTCCGGTATTTTGCAACCATCAGGTTCTTCTGTCCATGGAATTTTCCAGGCGAGTACTAGAGTGGGTTGCTATTTCCTACTCCAGGGTATATTCCCAACTCAGAGACTGAATTCCCATCTCCTGCCTCTCCTGCACTGGCAGACAGATTCTTTACCACTGTGCCATCTGGGGAGCCCAGTAAGACATAAAAGATTATCTCTATATTATAATCCTTATTAACTAAGTCATCCCTAATTTTAGAAATAACTAGCTTTTTATTTTCTAGGGAGAAGTGAAACATAATGAATTATAAGGTGATTAATCAGTCATCTAATTTGACTAGATGCTTGATGAGTACAGATTGCTAAATGTCGGAATTCTAGAACTATACACCAGAATTTTGTTTATGGAGTTCCCAGTTTTTAATCTACATAATTCTGAAACAGAACTAACTGGAACAAATACAGAAGAAGGAAGGGTAGAAAGAGTAGCAAATTATCACATTTAAGGTATTAAAAACATTAAATATAGGAATATCTGTGGTCTTATTATGAAATCTTTTTTAAGCAACTCTGAATCGAACAGTGTTGAGCTAGGTTGCAATTTGAAGCAGGTTCAAGAAATTTCTATTTACTTCTGACTGCACATAGAGCTCCAGACTACTCACTCTTTAGCCACACATCACTATGCAAAGTATACCTCATCTCTAACTCAGAATTGAGACAGCTTGGATCTGGGAAAGACTGGAGAAAAAAAAAAAGGTAGCTATGCAAATTTAATATAAACAAACTTTGCAGGGAGACTGTTCGGTCAACATAGGAAAGTAAACTCCTTCTGAACCTTATGTAAAACGTTGAGTAGCAACCATGTCTATAAAAATCAACGTGTTTTTCTGTCTCACGCTGGCCTCTGCCATAATGATTCTATTTCATTTTCAAGATACATCTTTGTGTAGATGCCAAGATCTTATGAATAATATCTGAAGAAAAAACATAAGAAAAATATTTTTAACTCCATCTTCTTATAATCTGATATAACCAATTTAACTGCATTAAGAGCAAGGTGGTATTACAAATGACGTTTAACATGACCATTGAGGAAGCAAGAACAAACATTCCCATTAAAATATTAATAAAATAATAGGGTCCAAAATTGTATATATGGGACATAGTGGCATAGTGGTTAACATATAGGGGCTGGAAGAACACATTATTACCAGCTCTGTGAGACTGTGCAAATTATTTAACATCTCAGAGCCAAGCATTCCTCATAAAAAATATTGAAACAATAAAAGACTGCATCCCTAGATGGGTTCTGTGAAAATTAAATAAGTGAATGTACTTAGAACACTTTAATCAGTGCACTTAAGTAAGTGCTTAATAAATGCTTACTGTTATTGTCATCCTCTCAAAATTGTTTTCACTTAACATTCTCATAATAAACAAAAGATTTTGGCATTTAAAAAAATTCCAGAACGAAACTGACCAAAATATCAGTAGTAGGGTTCTTTTCTAAATGTTCTAAAATGAACATATTATAAGTAAAATAAACTAAATCTTAAATCTTATTTTAAATATTCAAAACTAAGAAAATATTTTGTAACAAGAGAAGGTATCCGACCTGGGTCTAGGTCATTGCTAGGGGACTAGTTACCTATATTATTTGAGAAAATCAAATTTTTATGAGAAAATCACGCAGTGTATTAGCTGAGACTATGGGTTCTATCTTACTGCTGGCTCTCCGGTAATCATTTTGGTAATTTTAGATGAGTCTATATGACCTCTGGAAGCCCTAATGCCCATCTTTGCAAAATGAAATAATAAAGTAGCTCATTCGAGTGTATTTTTTTTAATGTTTCTGTTTTGCATTTCATGTTTCTATAAACACAGGAATCAAGGCATCATGACTTTTGTTTAAAAATATGTTTGACACATAAAGCTTTTGTTATTAGAACTCGATGCTCCTGGAGCATTAATACATAAAATAAGATGAATTATCCAGAGGCAGACACAAGTACATATGATAAAGGGTGTTCCAGCAATTGGGAAAAAGGAAGATGCCTCAGTAAATAATGTCAGAACAACATGGGAAAATATTTTATTGGATCCACTCCTCATACCTCATACCAAGATAAATTCCAAATGAGATCTAAATGTACAAAATGAAAACATGGAAGAAAACAGCTGGGGCTTACTTTATAACCTGGAAGTGGAAAGCTATTCCTATCTCAAAATCCAGATCCAATGGGGAAAAGAATAACCACATAAAGATAAATTTGACTGCATAAAAATAAGTAATAATTAAAACTTGTACTTAATAAAATATTGTAAGCAAATGGCAATAGAGAAAAAAACTGTAATATATCATGCAGGAATAATAGCCTCAATTTATAAGGAACTTCTAAAAACTGAGAAGGAGAAGATCAATAGCCCAGTTCAGACAAACATGAACACACGGTTCATAGAAAAAGAAATGCAAATGGTCCTCACATAATAAAAATGTTTAACTTCATTAATGATATGAGAAGTACAAGTTAAAACAACATGAGATCCTATTTTCACCTTTCAAATTAGCAAAAGCTTACAACATACTCTGTTGATGGGAAAAACCAGCTTTTATATATTACTGTTGGGAACACACCAGTGGAGGTGGATCGGGCAGTTTCTATCAAAATTACATACTATTTGCTCTCTGACCAATCAATTCCTCTTATAAAAACCAACCCCCAAAAGTAGTAGTAAGACCAACAGTAAAGGACTGGAAATAACTCAAATGTCCAACAACAAGGGACTGGTTAAATAAACTACAGCCACATAAGGGAGCTGTCAGATACATAAGGCAGACCCCCATATACTGCTATGGACTGCTCTCCAGGATACATGAATACAGAAAAAACAAAGTACAGAAGACTGTGTACTGAATGCCATACAGGGAATATTATGTGCTATAAAAAACACAGCTACTTACATATCTGGGGCGTCTAAGGTAACTCAATGGTAAAGAATCTCCTGCCAATGCAGGAGAGGCGGGCTCCATTTGATCCATGGGGTTAAGAAGATCCCCTGGAGAATGGCAACCCACTGCAGTATTCTTGCCTGAGAAATCCCATGGACAGAGGAATCTGGTGAGCTACAGTCCATGGGGTCACAAAAGAGTCAGACATGACTTCGTGCCTCAACAATAACTTACATATTTGAGAAGAAACAAGGAAAAGAGGAACCAAAACTGATCAGAAGGAAAAAATAAAATATTTGTCAAGAAAGGGACCAACCAAGAAGGAAGAAATGGAGAAAAAAGTGAGATCTCTCCCAAAATACATCATTTCGTAGTTTTGATTTTGGACAATCAAAGGTCCATCTAGTCAAGGCTATGGTTTTTTCAGTAGTCATGTATGGATATAAGAGCTGGACTATAAAGAAAGTTAAGTGCCAAAGAATTGATGCTTTTGAACTGTGGTGTTGGAGAAGACTTTTGAGAGTCCCTTGGACTGCAAGGAGACAACCAGTCCATCCTAAAGCAAATCAGTCCTGAATATTCATTAGAAGGACTGATGTTGAAGTTGAAACTCCAGTACTTTGGGCACCTGATGCAAAGAACTGACTCATTGGAAAAGACCCTGATGCTGGGAAAGATTGAAGGTGGGAGGAGAAGGGGACAACAGATGGTTGGATGGCATCACCGACTCAACGGACATGAGTTTGAGCAAACTCCAGGAGTTGGTGATGGACAGGGAGGCCTGGCATGCTGTAGTCCATGAGGTTGCAAAGAGTCAGGACATGACTGAGCAACTGAACTGAACTGAACTGATTTTGGAAAATCATGTAAACATGTTATATAACTGAAAATACAACCAAAAAACAAAAAGCAACCTCCAAAATTTAAAACCAAACAGAAAAAAAAGGACCTAACTATGCACCAAATTAACTAGCATAACCACACAGAAAAGAATTCTTTCTAGTATTCTGACATGCTGCATTCAGTATACTTGGTATCACTAACATTGTTATTTTGCCAATACTACATTTTCTTTCTTATAAATACCTGTTTATTAGCCCTGTCCACTGAAAATGTTTAGAAGCAATGCTATGCATGCTTGCTCAGTCATGTGTCTTTGCAACCCTACAGACTGTAGCAGGCCAGGCTTCTCTGTCTGTGGGATTCTCCAGGCAAGAATACTGGAGTGGGTTGCCATTTCCTTCTCCAGGGGATCTTCCCCACCCAGGAATCAAACTCACATCTCCTGTGTCTCCTGCATTGGCAGGCTGATTCTAGCACTGCGCCACCAGGAAAGCCCAGAAGTAATGACAACCCAGGAAAAATGGATGCCCGACTCTTGCGAGTATGGGTGTCAAGATATTAAAAGACTATTTTCAATCTGTGATCATGAACAGACTGAGATAATCATCGAGAGAGTGAATGTATGCCTTTTTCTAATTCAGGGAACAAATGTTGAGATTTTACCTAAACTGTTAAGAGAATCCAGAATAGTGCTGATCCGTGGCAAATTTTTCAGGTTTAAGGTAAAATTAGAAAAATAAAAACAAATTCTCTCTCTTTCACACAGACACACACACACAGACCTGTTATTCTCCATTTGCCTTGCGAGGAAAGCCCTGAGCACTCCATCTCCTAGACTTCCTGGCAGGCTCACTACTTGCGGAAGGCAGGGAAAGGAGGTCAGAGGTAGAGGAAGGGAGTGGCGGGGTATTTCCTGCCCGACCCCTCGTTCCTGCAGTGGCCTACTTCTGGTACAAGCTTCATCCTCACAGCTATGATACCATGATTCCAGTTCTCAGGCTTTAGTCTAACATGTGGTCATGACTCTCTGAGTCTCTGGGCGCCCGTTCTGTTAACAACCTCAACAGCCCAGTAAATGTATTTACTATCAAGTGGGTTTACTGTTTTTTTCTGCACCCTGATCTCTCTCTCTCTCTCTCTCTCTCTCTCTCTCTCTCTCACACACACACACACACACACACACACACACACACACACAGAGTTATACCTACATATCCACATCTAAACATACATACATACTCTCCTATATTCTCATATCCACACACAATCACATATATACATACATATAAAATACATAAATATGAACATATGTGTCTGTGTGAAGTTGGCAATAACCCTTACCACAATTTCACCTGAAAATGCACTTTTTTGGAAGGAAAAACAGAGTAAGTATTGGTCTTAAGTAGTTACCAAGATTTAAAAAACAAGAAAGAAAAATTAGCTCCAAATCAAATGTCTGGACACCTTATGACAAAGTATACACCAAAAACACAAAGAAGTACAAGGGTCAGGAGACAAGGTCGTGCACCTGGAGAGCCGATAGCCAGGAATGGCAGCCTGCTCTGCATCAGGCAGACTGTGACTCTGGGCCAACAAGCCAACATCTGGATGCCTTGCCAACTCCTCCGTGACACAGGCACCCAGAGAAGGGCCCCACCCACCTTACAGGGTCGCTGGGAGGCTCCAAATGCACCAAGTGCTTCAGAGACACTAAAAGCACCAGAGGGATATAATGTATTTTGTTTCACCAGGATGTGTGCCGTGACGCATCAATAAATTCACAGAGTGTCACTTTACATCCCACCTTCCCCCACCAAAAGGCAAAGTGATTCACTTAAGAGCACTCAAGACAGAAACAAACCTTGACAGAATAACCTAGCCTATTCCTTCTAATCAGCGGGACCACATCAAAACCATTCTGGACAGATGGGTATTTAGTTCTATTTTTAAAGACCTCCAGGGAAGGAGAGTCCACAACTGCCTTAGCATCTGACTCGCCAGTGCACGGTAAGATAGCTTATAAACATGAGGACAGCTGAGAAGGGTCTCCAGCATGGGGCCCAGCGTGTGTGCACTCAGCACTCACACACAGCGAAGGCGGATGCTGAAAACTGCAGCCATCCTCTGATTGCTCTTCCTCTTCTTTTTAATTATAATTGGTCCTTCAGCAAGCAAGCAAATTAAGTGCAAGGGAAAAAAAGAGAAGGCTTTGTGTTGATAAAAAGATTCTGAATCATACCCAATAAAATGATCATACCAAACATGCAGAAATAGAACACTTCACACAGAAATAAGGGTGGAGTAGAGAAGGCTGTTTTCCCTTCTGGCACATGGTAGCTCCTCAGTAAACATGGGTTAGGTGGGACAGCGAAGAAGTGTAATCTGCCTCTCATTCATATTCATGAGGAAGTGTTTTCTGGATAGCTGTTTGGAAGTGACCACATTCAGCTGACTGAATGCTAAAGAGTCGGTTAAAGCTGTCGCTCCATCCTCATCTTTCCTCAGGGTTCCTAGCTGCTCTCGAAATCTGTTGTTTACCAACTCACACAGGCGGCCAGACATAGCCCCAGGACACAGGAAGTCCTCACAGTCAAAAAGCCAGTGGAAATAACAGGAGGGACGAACGGGAGGATCCACCCCAGCCCCTAGTGTTAGTCTCTCAGTCTTGTTCGACTCTGCGACCCCATGGACAGTAGCCAGTCAGGCTCCACTGTCCATGGAATTCTCCAGCAAGAATACTGGAGTGGGTTTCCATTACCTTCCCCAGGGGATCTTCCCGACCCAGGGATTGAGCCTGAGTCTCCTGCACTGCAGGCAGATTCTTTACTATCTGAGCCATCAGGGAAGCCCACTGGCCCTCTTCTAATTCATCTGCATAGAGAGATGCCTCTTCTAATTCTGCACAGAAGCACTTCATACACTTTCAGGAAGACTTGCTTTGCCCCACCATAAAGAGCAATCCTTGGAGACTGAAGACCAAATCTAACATCACTCCAAATCAATGACTGTCAGCGAGGGTGCTGTGGGCCCCACGGGACATCTGGTAATGTCTACATGTTTTTATTGTTCCGATAATGGGGGTTCATATTAGCATTCAGTGGTTTGGGGGAGGGATGTTGCTAATTCTGTGTGATGCACAGGAGAGTGGAGCCACAAAAAGAATTATCCCACCCAAGATGTCTATAGTACTTATGTCAAGAAGGCCAGTGCTAGATTAGAGCTTTTTCTGCAGTGTCTCTGAGGCATGAAAGGTTTGTCTCTGAGTTTACAGTGACCAGCTTGCTTAGGCATCCACCCTTTAACTTAATGATCCAACAGATATTTGCTTTTTACTTGTTTGCCTGCCTTTCGCTCTCTACCAGGTATGCAAACAAGTAAAAAGAGCATTATCCTTCCTCTGAAAAACAGTACAAGACAGCTGGAGAAGAAAGTGCAAAACATAAAGTATTTTGTTGGAAACAAACTAGCAAACAAAAAAACTAGTGGGTATTCAAGCACATAACTGCATACAGTGTTTCTGTCATTTCTGATGAGCTGAGTGAGGATGTGGCCAGATAAGGTCTCCTGGAATAAGTCTAAAGTTCTCTTTTTTTAAAAAAATAAAGGTAATAGACATGAAATTGAGAAAGAATGAGGGAAGTAATTTAGTTTAGCATGTTCTCTGGAACACTGTAGAGTTTTCCCCATAGAAAGATTATAGAGTAGTTCAGTTCCAGGTCAGTCCAGAAAAGCTTATTTAACCATAATCCAGCTGAGGTAATAAAACCAAAGGAGTCTTGGGGTACAAGAGCCCTGAGTTTTGTGACTCAGAAACAAGAAGGACACGGGGATTATCTGTCCCCCACTTCCCTAATTCCCCCTCCCAGTGCCCCCTGCCCCACCAATTTTCCTAAGGGTAAGAGAGTAAGGCTAGAAGTTTAACTAGTTCTCTTGTCTTATTTTAAAGGTAAAGAGCATAGAAATTCAAACTGTACTCAGAAAATTGTACACACACACACACACACACACAAAAATTCTCTCTCAGTGCTCGCTTCGGCAGCACATATACTAAAACTGGAACGATACAGAGAAGATTAGCATGGCCCCTGCGCAAGGATGACACGCAAATTCGTGAAGCGTTCCATATTTTTATACAAGCAACTTATGCACCTCAACTCCAGAAAAACAAATGATCCAATCAAAAAATGGGCCAAAGATCTAAACAGGCATTTCTCCAAAGAAGACATACGGATGGCTAACAAACACATGAAAAGATGCTCAACATCACTCATTATCAGAGAAATGCAAATCAAGACCACAATGAGGTACCACTTCACACCAGTCAGAATGGCTGCGATCCAAAAATCTACAAGCAATAAATGCTGGAGAGGATGTGGAGAAAAGGGAACCCTCTTACACTGTTGGTGGGAATGCAAACTAGTACAGCCATTATGGAAAACAGTGTGGAGATTCCTGAAAGAATTGCAAATAGAGCTGCCTTACGACCCAGCAATCCCACTGCTGGGCATACACACTGAGGAAACTCGAATTGAAAGAGACACGTGTACCCCAATGTTCATTGCAGCAATGTTTATAATTGCCAGGACATGGAAACAACCCAGATGTCCATCAGCAGATGAATGGATAAGAAAGCTTTGGTACATATACACAATGGAGTATTACTCAGCCCTCAAAAAGAATAAGTTTGACGCAGTTCTAATGAGATGGATGAAACTGGAGCCGATTATACAGAGTGAAGTAAGCCAGAAAGAAAAACACCAATACAGTATACTGACACATATATATGGAATTTAGAAGACAATAATGATGACCCCGAAAGTGAGACAATATAAGAGACACAGAGGTATAGAACGGACTGTTGGCTTCAGAGGGAGAGGGAGAGGGTGGGAAGATCTGGGAGAAGGACAACGAAACATGTATACAATCATATGGGAGATGAAGCACCAGTCTATGTTCAATACAGGATACAGGATGCTTGGGGCCGGTGTATGGGATGAACCGGGGGGATGGGCAGGGAAGGGAGGAGGGAGGGGGCTTTAACATGGGGAGATCGTCCACACCTGTGGCTGATTCATGTCAATGTATGGCAGAACCAATGCAGTGCTGTGAAATGGAATAAGCATTAAACAAAAAATAAAAATTTTAAAAAAAAATAAATAAATAAAAATAAAAAAAATAAATAAATAAAAATTCTCTCTCAAACCCAGGTCCCCAGCCTCCTTTCCCAGAGCCAAGTTACCGTTTATACACATCTTCCAGAAACACTCTCGGCATATACTCACACACACAGATACATGCATAGGCAAGAATACCAGAGTGAGTAACCATTCCCTCCTTTAGGGGATCTTCCCACATTGCAGGCAGATTCTTTACTGTGTGACCCACCAGGGAAGGCCCTTATGTGCCTATATAATGTTTCAAATTTATACATAGAAATGGAAGCATACTACACAGTCTACCTCATTTCTTTAAAGGCTACAGAATACTCCATCCTATGGCAGTGCCATTGTGTCAGCATCAGGATGGCTCCTGGGAACATTTTGAAAAAGCAATTGTGTACCCTTCCCCTCTTACAATCCAGAACCCCAGATCCCAAGGTTTTCCTGTCCTCAGGGCAGAGCCGCCCAGTGCTTCACTTTCTCTCTACTGACCAGTTCCACTCTGTCCCCTCTCCCAAAGCCTCCAGCCTGCTAAGCAGGTACACACCTCCCTCCTTTCAGAGTGGTTGGCCTCGCTCACCAACTTTATTGTGAAGAAAACAACCTGATGCATACTAATTATTACATGTACTACTGACAAGTCCATAACTCTCACATTTAGAAAAGGAGGTGTTTGCTAACTAACTTCAACACAATTACTATAATTCCAGGGAGGACAATAACAAAAAAATTTTTTTAAGAAGCTAGAACAGAAGCTATCGAGGGCACACAATTTTGAGCTGGGGGTTACCATACTGACTGCTGACTCATGTCAAAGAATCTTGACAGAGTTTCCTCTAACTGACCCTAGTATGGACAGTTTCTTCGTTCTCTCTGACTAAACATCTAATTATTGTTCCGAAGTTCTAAGCTTTTTTAGAATACTCTTATTCAGTAGGCTGTCCGTGATCAGGAGGCAATACTGCCTATTCAGCAGGCAGGTGTGATCACTCACACCTGGGTAAAAATGGGTATTTATAACATAGGGACCCACCTTTCTGAGACTTGCCACCAGAAAATTGAGAAAGAGCAGAAAAAGAACACATTGTTTAGCTAAACTATTATACTTCCTATGAAATCCTATAGGCCATATACAAATACCAGTATCTCTTCATCAGATGCACAGCAACCTGCCTGAGTGGCTATTCTCATCTTGCTGCTACATTATAGACAGAAATAACTGCCCCTTTTTCACCAGGGGCAGAAGGGATGCAGACTCATTTCTGAAATTATACCCCTTTTGGAGAAAGACCCAAAGTAGATGCTGAAGTAATTTGGTAACATGGAACTCCAGGCATTGTTTATATTAAGAGCATTCTTTTGTTGTCCTTATGAAATTTGACTAATTTTTCAGAGGACTTAAACTTGTGATTTGATTATATGAATTCTACTTCCTTAAGAGTCTCCTTTTACTTTTTCTTTAGTTTTCTATTGCAAGCTTTGGCTCATAACAGTGAGCCAAATGCTCTGCCTATATACCTCCGTGGAAATCATCCACAGTTTGTCCCAAGGTTATGGAGTATCAGATATCATATTCTAGGGATTTCTATCTAATTCCATTCCCTAGAGACATTACTCAGGCTTCAAGAAAGCAATCCACCCCTCATTAGCTGGAGTAGCCAGGGAGATTTTCGTTGGATCCCCGTGAGCCAAGTGGGAACGCGGGTACAGCGTGCAATCTTACATTCAGGAAGGGCTTGCTGCCGTGCTGCTGACCATGCGTCCAGCTGGGAGTTACACTGAGCAAGCTTTGCCAACAGGACTCAGGAGGGAGGGAGAGAAGGGTGCATGTGAAGAGAGGATCACAACCTGTGAACGTTCCTGCAACAGCACAGGCTCTCAGCTAAGACCTAAAAACTCAAAGATAAAAGAGAGAAAGGCCCCTCTCCCGAGACTGATGAAGGGGAAAGATAAATACGTAAACAATTATGAGTGAATGGGAGCAGGAAGAAAAGTTAAAGATGTTGCAGATCTGAACTTGGCAGTGGCAGTGGGTTGAAAGAAGGGATGAGAGAGACAGGAAGGACGTGGAGAATCACTTCGCCACGATTGAGGATGGCTCACAGGGGGTGATGGAAGAGAACTGGAGTTGCAGATGACTGAGGTTTCTGACTTCAGTGTCTAAATGTGCAACAATGACATTAAACAAGGCAGGGAACGAACAAGAAGAGGAGGAATGGATAATGCTTGGACCTTCGGATGCCCACAGATCACTGTGGTAGATCATAATTTTAAATTTATATTAACTTTAAATTAGTCTTATAAAAAATAAATAACTCTTTTCTTCATGAGGATCCCTAATGAAAGCTTAACAATTTTCGGGACAAAAGGAGTGCATCATCAAATATGGGAAAATGGACACGCTGGGCACGCCAGCACCTGGTGAGAGCAGATGGAGCACACAGAGCAAACAGCGGCCATCAGTAGCAGGAAATAAGAAACACGAAAGAGCTGACTGTTAGTCCTTGAGTTCAAGGCCAGGGAGAGGCCTCACTGTAAACTGTGCATCCTCGGTTAAATCAAAACAAAGTCAGTTAACAGTACATTAAAACCATACCCGGAGACTCATAATTTCAACTGCTTGAATTCAAAACCAAATTCTGTCCTTTAAGTGTCCATGTAAATATCCTTTGCTAGTATAAACATGAAATAACTCAAGAGAAAGAATGCACAAAATGACTTGCATGTGACAAATAGTTCAGGGCACAGCCTGCAGGCAGCCAGACAGCCAGGGTTCAAATCCCAGTTCTACAGCCCTGAGACCTTAAGCAAGTAGCATCAACCCTCCGAGGCCACATTTCTTGAGCTGTGGTGAGATATGAACTGCTCTTAGGCATGACCAAGCATACACCTAAGATATAAGCCTTTCTTACAGGCACAGCCCCAAAACAGTGCCACACAACAGAAACACGATGTGAGTCTTAATTTTTCTAATAACTACTTTTTAAAAGAAAATTTTAAAAAATCAACTGAAATTCGTTTAACAATATGGTTTAACTCTACATATCCAAATTATCCTTTCACTATGTAAGCAATATACTTTGCTGTTAGTAAAGTTGGTAGTTCCCACAGGCGAAAAAGGGCTTCCCAGCTGGCTCAGTGGTAAAGAATCCACCCACAATGCAGGAGCCACAGGAGATGCAGGTTCAATCCCTGGGTCAGGAAGATCCCCTGGAGGAGGGCAAGGCAACCCACCCCAGTATTCTTGCCTGGAGAATTCCCATGGTCAGAGCAGCCCAGTGGGTTGCCATCCATGTGGTCACAAAGAGTCCAACATGACTGAAGCAAGTTGGCACAGACATAGAGGCAAAAAACAAACAAAAACAAGAGTGATACGTACAACACAAATCTTTTCACCTTAAATTAACCTCCACCCCCAGTCCCTCCCAGCAAAACTTCTTGAACAACTGGCCTCTATTCACTATTTCCAATTCATCACCTCCATCCCACTGAACTACCCTTGCCAAGGTCAGCAACTCCCTTGATGGTGCCAAATTTAATGAGCATTTCAACATTCTCCCTTTATTCGGCCATCTTAACAGGATTTGCCAGTTGACCTCTGACCTTTTAAAAAACTCTCTTCTCCTGGCTTCTGTTTCTCACTTACCTAATTTTCTGTCATCTCATGAGACCCATCTTGCCTTGTTCTCCCTCTGCTACCAGACTTCTAAAGGGTGGAGAGCTTGGTGCTTGGTTCTGACTCCACTTCTCATCTCTACACTTTCCTTCTGGGTGACCTCAGCCATTTTCCAAGGTTTGAAATACCATATGTACCATCCAAGGTTGGATGACTCTCTCAACGTACACCTCCTTCCTGCCCTGTCCGCTGAGTGTCATGATGTAGAGAGAAGAGCTTAATGGGTGCCCCCACTTGGATGCGCATATCCAAATAAAATTTCTGCCTTCCACTTGTTCCTTCCCTAGTCTTCCTCATTTCAGTTAAATGGCCACACCATTCAGTCATTTGTTAGAACTGAAATTCTGGAGACACCTTTGTTTTCTTCTCTGCTCCTTCATTCTCAACACCTCATCTTCAGTATGTGGCTGTAGGAGCCTTATTTCCAAAGTAAAACTTGAAACTGTCCTCTTTTCTTCACGTCTATTGCCACCAGCTTCCCTGACAGCTCAGTTGGTAAAGAATCCACCTGCAGTGCAGATGACCCTGGTTTGATACCTGGGTCGGAAAGATCCACTGGAGAAGGGATAGGCTACCCACTCCAGTATTCTTGGGCTTCCCTTGTGGCTCAGCTGGTAAAGAATCCGCCTGCACTGAGGGAGACCTTGGTTCCATCCCTGGGTTGAGAAGATCCCCTGGAGAAAGGAAAGGCTACCCACTCCAGTATTCTGGCCTGGAGAATTCCATGGACTGTGTACACCATGGGGTTACAAAGAGTTGGACCTGAGTGACTTTCAGTTCACTTCACTTGATTTCTATTGTCACCAGCTTAGTCCAAACCACTCTATCTTACCTATGCCCCATAATTTTTCCCTATGTTCATTCTTGGCCACACACAATCCATTTTTTCCATCCGTAAGCCAAAGTAATCTTCTTGAAGATGTAAATCAAGTTGGGTCACACTCCTACTTTAAAACTGTCAACAGCTCCCACTATAGTCACAGTAAAGTCCCAACTCTTTATCATGGCCCTGCCTAGACACTCTTCCTTAATCCTATGCCACTTCCCTCTCTGTTCTCTCTAGCCTTCTCTTCATGCCTGCAACATACCAAACTCCCTCCTACTGCAAAATCTTTACACCAGCTACTCCTGTCTTAAGCCTAAATAGATGGCCTCTCCTTAGAGGTTGACCAAGCAAATACTCACAAGGAAGACAAAATCCTCCTTGTAAATGGTTCCAAGCCTCCTCCAACACAGAGAAGAATATGTGATTTAGTCTCCAGATGCTATACCATAGGACTTTCCTAGAATGATTTAACTAGAAAATGTTCAAAGAGGTAATACTATATGCCTGTCAGAGATCTGGAACGTTTTAACTAGCCATTTCTGCTATTCAAACAATGATAGCCTTGAACTCCACATATGAAGCACAGAAACAAAAATCTTCACCTTCACCCAGTTAATCATGGAAAAAAAGACTATCTGGGTTTCAAGAAAGGACAGTCTAACTCTGAGCAAGCAGTTCCTTTCAAATTCACATCTAAGTCACTCATAGTTCTCTCAATCTTTTTTTTCCCATAGGAAAAAAAATTCATTCCCTGGCATTTCAGCTTAAAATAAGCTAAGTAAAATTTCACTAGGAAGATGTTGCTTAAGCATGACAAAGACACACCATCATTCTCAATCTCTTCCAAACAGCTGGTAGCTTTTAAGTTCCTAGCCAATGAGATGCAAAAAAAGAAACCTCTCACACATCTTTAAACTACAAAACTGATATTCAGAGTCAGTTCTGTTTATTCTTGTCCTACCATGAACTGTTCACATCGGGAGCTGGAAGTTTACCAACAAATACGTTTATAAACTAAGAAAAACACTTTGCCAGTTGACCCTAATAATGAGAAAGAGCAGAATTGGAACTATAAAGAGACCAAAGAGAGGTTTTTCCTCTAGATTAGCAAAGATACAAGAAAGGGGGTCAGTAGATTACCAAGCAGTAAGGTCTGTTAACCCTTGTGCTTCATGGCAGTCTCCTGGAAATGTTCAGGTCTCCTTGGGGAGACTCCTTAGTTTGCCTGATGAGGTTGAACCCCAGACACCAGGCTTTTCAGTGTGAGAAAGATTCCAGAAGTCAGACTCACCTGAGATGACATGGACAAGCATATCAACAAGGACCATGTTGAATGTGAAATTGGAACCCTTCCTCTCTACCCAACCTCCCATCCATTATTTAATCTTTTACATTCTCACATGCACCCTTAAAAAAAGTAAAGGAAGCCCTGTTCTGAGCCAAGTATTTCTTAGAGTCAATTTCAAGCTAAAATAAAGAAATAAATAATAAAGCAATAGAATATTTCTTACAAAAATTAGTTCATTACTCATACCATGTTTTTTGTACTGGCAATGTATGAGAATAAAAGCCCTTTGTGAAAAGTGCTACATATTCTAAAATACATATTCTATTCTCTAAAATATCACATTGTTAACAAGTCTTTAGACCTGTTACACACATCTATTAAATACCATTAAATAAAACCATTTCATTTGTCAGTATTAGTGCTTGTGCAATTTCTGTGTATGCCTTTTCCAGTAAAGGAAATTTTGTTAAAAGGACAAAAGTTGAAAACTGTAACCTCAGCAATCACTAACTTTGGGGCCTTATCCCCTGGTGCAAATGTTCATGCATATGCATATTTTTATCACATACTCAGACAGATGCCCTTGCATTGATTTGAATACTTGCATAAATATTAACGTGTACAAATGCTTGCATGTAGAAAACCCATTTATGAAATACCCAATGCATAAATTAGAAACATTAGATACTAACTGTATTAACACTTCATAAAATACATGCACAAGTTTGAATGACCAAAAATATAGGCACAATCCATTAGAAGAGGCTATATTCTCTCAATGTGTTTGCCGTTTCATAGGTGTAAACTAGGAATTTACACAAACTAGTTGAAGCCTTTAGGTTACTTATATTTCACTATTTGCATGCATCTCTTCTGGTCTGAAAGCTAAAGTTCTCTCAGAGTAAATTTATAAACTGTTACCCATGACCTCAAATGAACTGTCAATTTTTAAGGTCACCAAATGGACTCGGAAACTCTTTCATAAAGAAGATATCTCAAAAGTAATTTTCACAAAACACTAGCTGTATACCATTACTTTATATATCTGATTCATCCTTAGAGGTGTCAGGTAAATGTAAACTTTAAAAAGTACTCCCCCAATACACTATGCCCCACAGTTTAGTAAATCTGGATACAGCACCATTGGCAGCAGGCTACTGTCCTCCATCCAGCTTCCAATTTCAAACTGGGACAGGCTAAAATTCTTATCTGGGGGAGATGGGTGACTAGGAATTAACTTCCTTGTGACCATTTTGGACTTCTCAGTTCAATAAATGGCCAGTTGGGTACACTGTGGATTTCATTTTATATTTGTACTTTTGGGAAAACACAGGTTGACTTTAGACTATTTTTTCATTAACTTTGAAAAAAATCAAGTCTGCGTTTCATACTTGAACTTCTTAGATCCTCTGTATCATATTATTGCAAGATCTCACTAACTAATCACTTTAAATTGGACATTAGATGACTGAGCCAGACCTAATAGACAGGTCCACGGTTCTCACAAAGGCAAGAGAAAGAGTTTTCAAGCCAAAGTATCACTTCTTCTAAGGAGAGTGCTTAATTATCCCTGAAACTCAAATTCAGCTCTATGAGAACATGATGAGCATCTTAGAGCCTGAGAGGACACACTAAGCATTTGACACTTTTTCTGTCTCTACTAGGAACTTTGCCAACAAAGGTCCATCTAGTCAAAGCTTTGGTTTTTTCAGTAGTCATGTATGGATGTGAGAGTTGGAATATAAAGAAAGCTGAGTGCCAAAGAACTGATGCTTTCAAACTGTGGTGTTGGAGAAGACTCCTGAGAGTCCACTGGACTGCAAGGAGATCAAACCAGTCCATTCTAAAGCAAATCAGCCTTGAATATTCATTGGAAGGACAATGCTGAAGCTGAAATTCCAATACTTTGGCCACCTGATACGAAGAACTGATTCATTGGAAAAGACCCTGATGCTGGGAAAGATTGAAGGCGGAAGAAGGGGACGACAGAGGATGAGATGGTTGATGGCATCACCGACTCAATGGACATGAGTTTGAGCAAATTCCAGGAGCTGGTGATGGACAGAGAGGCCTAGTGTGCTGTAGTCCATAGGGTCACAAAGAGTCTGACAGGACTGAGCACATGAACTGAACTGAACTAGAACAGATTTTTGATAAAAGGTTGTAGGGCTGAAACCAACCATAGCCACTAATAACCATATTTTGCCTTTCTCCTTGACATTCCACTACTCCATATTTCCAGCCCCCTGAAGGTAAATGAGTTCACAGGACTGAATTCTGGCCTGTGAAATATAGATGGTTGTGATACACACAACTGCCAGACCAAGCCCCTAACACCTTCAACGATCCACTGCGGTTCCTCTCTGATTGACTGCATGCCAGATGTAGCTCATCTATAGTGGGGAAGTCCAAGGTCCAGGCAAGAGCAGAAACACTAGATAGACGGAGGCTGGATCACTGACTACATGGAGCAGAGCCCTTAAACACCACACCACAACCCCCACCACCACCACTGCACTGGAGGAATAAACTTTATTGTGCTCAGATTTGAGGATTGTCTATTTCAATGGTTTATCTACTCCAATTCATATAATATGGTACCATAGCACATACAGTATAGCTACCATTTCCTTAACTGGTAAATCTTTAAGACATTGCAACATATCCCTTCTAGGAGCCAAACGGAAGGAGAAGAGATCAAGGAGTGTAGAAAAATAAACTTACACGCTGTGCATCGGTGAAGTAAAGTGTCACACAGCTGTATTTATTCATTAAAACCTCATGAGAAGAGTTGACTCATTGGAAAAAACTCTGATGCTGGGAGGGATTGGGGGCAGGAGGAAAAAGGGACGACCGAGGATGAGATGGCTGGATGGCATCACCGACTCGATGGTCATGAGTCTGAGTGAACTCCGGGAGGTGGTGATGAACAGGGAGGCCTGGCGTGCTGCGATTCATGGGGTCGCAAAGAGTCGGACACGACTGAGCGACTGAACTGAACTGAACACATGCCAGGCACAATGTCTGGTGCTGAGGTTAAATATACAACAGGCCACATGCCCGGGGCTCAGGAACCACAGTCTAACTGACTGGGGAGAAAGAAAATTAAATTAGTTCTTCCCCAAAGTGTGATAAATGCTATAAAAGTCGCCTGAGGAAGGAGCAACAATCCCCTCTCCGATGTGGATTTTGTGTAATACACAACATGGGTATCCATAACACAGGTCATGAAACAAATCCATTTCTGGATGAAAAATAACAGAAATTTTGACTCTGCCACGACTGTGTTAAGTACGACAAACATCAACCGTGAGCATACAAGTGCTGCTGACATTAACTAACGCTGCCAATTATTCCTGACATGCCTTTATGGAAGTCACTAAGCACAGGGGAAGAACAGAAATAACAGAACC
>SJYC01067874.1:0-39416 GCA_006408675.1 Madoqua kirkii
AGCAGAAACAGGACTGAAGTGTTAGTTTCAACCCTTTTAAGTTGAAATACAGAATTCTAGCAGAAAGATGGGTTTTCTCCATCCTCCACCTACCTCCTCTATCTTTTTAAAAGCAAAATAACCCTGATGTTTATCATAATGCTTGTGAGGAAGCCAAATATCACTAGGGATTTGTCTAAAAATCTTAGATTTCTGAGTCTAAACTGAGAAACAATTCCTTTGTAAACTTATAACATGTGCTGTGCTGAGCTGCATTAATGAGAAGATTTTTTTTTCACCTCAGTACATGAGAATCATTAAATCAGTATGCACACTGTCACTGAAAGGACCAACTTCTACAGTCATCCATGGAAATTCTACAATAGACATAGTTCCCAGGAAAATTGTGCCATGTTGTTTAATAAAGACGTTTTATACAAAACTATGAGTGACCATAACCAAAATAATATTTTGAGGATATCCAAACAAAATAAAAAGTGGTTACACCTGGTAACAAATTTGAAGATTGGAGATACTGTTTCCACAAAAAAAAAAAAAAAATGAAATGACTCTTTAAACATTTTCGTGCCAAAATCTTTTCTCAGGTTTCAGTTTATTTCACAATAATAACAAAACTATTAGTCACTGAGCACTGTGCCAAGTGTTTTAATTACAAGAGCTAATATTTAATTCTCATAATAATCGTGCAAGTTAAAGTATTTTTTAATTTCTTTTTACAGACGTGGAAACTTAGATACAGTGAAATACATGAAGCAGAGACACTTTATGACTCTATTTGCTCAAGAAAAAGAGGTGATAAAAGAAGATGTTGTCATTTGAACCCCAGGCTTTTCTGCCTCTAAAACCAGCTCATAAGGCCCAAAGTTCTGCTGAGGACAGAGCCTAGGAAATAGCAGGTAGTGATAAGGAAAGACATATAGGAAGAATCCAAGCCCAGGTCGGCTTATCTCTACGGTTCATGTCTTTCCTGGAATGAGTCACATCGTTAACCATGTCTGTTCCCCACTTCACTTTACAGTTAGATCTGACCTGAGAGCAAGAATCAAGTGAGAGCTTAAATTTGACTGACAGCTTCTTCTCTAGTCTACAAACATTCCAAAAAGCAGAAAGCCAGCTGCCTCTCCCTTGGCATGCTCACACTGAATCCAAATAAATAATGCAGTGTTTTCCGTGTTTTAATCTTCTTTAGGATTACTGTTCATTATCGTTTAATTTCTGTCTGCTCTAATTATTGACTACTCTGTCTGTCCTTCAAAATGACCTTGTCATCCAACATTGTTCAACAGACTTGAACATCCTCCCACCTTCTGAATAAGGTTAAGTTGCCTCTTTTTCAGGGCCAGAAACATCAGTTCATTTCAAATATTCCTCTTAACAAAACCATAAGGAAGAAGAAAATGGGATCTTTCATAAAACAGAGGATGTTTTGCCCAGTATTAATCCCCATTTCAAAATATAACATTTTGGGATCCTCAGGGATAATCACCGCCACTTGGTTTTCAATGCGTGATCTGGAGGGATTTCAGAGAGCATCTGGCAAGTGCAGACAGCCCAGTGATGTATGCCCAGCGTCCCCTCCTCTACACACACACATCTCCCTCTGACTCTCCCAAGCCAGACTACACGGCTTTCCTTGGGTTTCTCAATGACATTTTAACAAAATTATGAAAAACCAAAAAAGGAAAGCCAATTGTCCCTCCATGTACCCCTCCCCACAAACCTGGTTTCACATTTTTACTCAACAGTGCCTTTCTTCTGTATCATACAAAGGGCTTTCCCATCAGGCTCAAGTGTTATCATCTCCACTTGAGATGTACGAGAAAAAAACATAATGATTGAGATATAATACTCTACGGAAACAGGTCATTTTAAAAGCTGAAAGAGCCTGAAGACTTTATCATATAAACCACATATCGTAGGAAGTTATTTCTTGTTTCTTATCTACATATCTTGCTACAGTTCAAAACTAACTTCCTTCTTCCTTTGCTTTTAACTAGGATCAAGTCCTCCATTTCTTACACACATAAAAACTAAGCCATTCAAAACTATTCAACTACAAGTATTTTGTTCCTTTGCGTTCTGACCGGAGGAGCCAACAGTGAACAATCTCAGACAGATATCCTTAATAAGCTCCCAGGAAAGATTATTTCCAGACAGTGTCTTGAGGACAACAGGAACCCCAGGCCATCTCTTGGACCATCTCTATGTGTAACATAGTCTTCTGTGCTGATTGATATCTATGAGTTCTGGCCTAGTCAATGAGCAAGAGGCAGTTAAGTTTTTGAGCTAAAGTGAGTGCACTCTGGTTTGTCATCTAGCTTTTAGAAACAAAGCAAAAAAAAGTTTAAACTTAACCTTTATTAAACCATAATAAGTCTATCCCAATTGCAGACATTTTAGAAACAAATTTTCGCACCCTATTTGTATGGAACTAATGGAGCATCTGCAGGCAATGCTAAAGGCATACATATTTATTATGGGTTTACACTTTCAGATCTGCCAACCTGACATTGTGTCTGAGACTAGCCATCCAGGCTTGTATCACAGTTGGGGCGTGAACACACCGCCGCCCTATTTACATACCATACAGACACCTGTGCTCAATGTTTGTCATTCAGTTCTAAATCCATGCTACAAAACTGCTTACGTTCTTTTTCTTTTTTAATTGGCATAGTTTAAAAATACAGAGATATAAGAAATCAAAATTTTTTTGTCCTGCAAAAGCCAAGCCCTACAAATACTACAAATAAATCACCCCAGGCCTAACAACCAGATGTCATGGACTTCAGGATCCTATGGTGACACCTGCAGGGCAACCTCATGCATAAAAGGTCCAAGGTGACAACAGGATTAGATAAACCACTGCCAACATCTGGGCAAATAATGACTCGAAAGTCTAGTGCCACTTCCTTACTAAAAAATATCTTTTAGTTACTCCCCCAAATCGTCAGGATAAAACGAGTGTTTGCAGTTCCTCACACACACACACACACCATGCAATTTGATTCTTGACTCCTTAACTTGGTCCCTTATAGGGGGAGTTTTCACCACTCACTATCATCTCTTCCTTGCTTGCCTCTATCTTTATTATGCATTCTTTCAAACACACCTCATTCCAGCGTCTTCTGTGACCACTTCTGACCACCACCATATCCCACTAGGGCTGGGTACCTGACTCTGTAATACTCAAACCCTGAAACCTCCTCTCCTTCCTAACATGCTGATCTGGCTGTGTTGTATGATCTGGGCTGTGAGGGATCCATGCTTAGATAGTGTGTTCCCAGCTCAAAGCACAGGGTCAAGCACAGAGCAGGCACCTTCAGAGGCAGGGAGAACAAGAAAGGTAAGCACATCCAGAAACAGAAGAGGTCTTAATCAAGTATCACATGAATGATACCACGCTCACGCTATCTGGGATAATGCATAGGCTTCCTGTACCCCAGTGCAGAAAGGAATGTTTAAATGGGAGATGCCACCCATTGGTGATAAAGCTCTGTTTCCAGTGCTAACAAAGTTGGAACTTCTATATGTGGTCCTAATATTAACACATGGCCTCCAAAATGCCATTTAAGGATGAGTTAGCTGCTGAATTAACAAAAAGTAGCTCCTGGGAATTTCCTGGCAATCCAGTGGTAAAGACTTGGCACTTTCACTGCTGGGGCCTGGGTTCAATCCTTGGTCAAAAAACTAAGGTCCCGAAAGCCACATGGTGTGATAAAAAAAAAAGAGGCTCACATCTTTCACATCTGCTCTCCAGATAGAACACATAATCAAACTCAAAATTCTGTTGTAGAGGGAAAATTCTGTATTTTTGAAGTCACACACACACACACACACACACACACACACACACACACACACACAAAATAAATCCTGGAATCAAATATCCACCCTTTTCTTTACTGGTTGTATGCATTTAGGAAATTTATTTATGCTCTCTGGGATTGTTTCATCCATGACATGATAATGACAGTTATTTCCAGGGATTGTTGCAAAAAAAAAAACGAAATAACAAGTATGGAAGATTGTGCCTGGCACCGAGTGAGCCCTTCATGAGCATCTGTCCCCACATCTGTCCTATGTTCAGGAAGGAGGCATCATCTACATACAAAGGTGGGGTACAGGGGTGCACAGAGTCACAGTGACTGACACTCTCATACGTGAGTTCTGAACAGCTGAGTAAGAATAAACCGCAGACTGCGTGTGCTTTAATGGTGCAAAAAGCCAATCAGGTTTTTCCCTAAAACCTGTACTCTGCTCCCATGCACAGAAATTGGGCTTTCATACCATCTTCTCATCATTTTGACATAAAAAATCTTTGTTTTCAAGATGTGGTGGGCCTAGTGTCACTGGTAGCTAGTCAGGGGTGATGAGCATAAACCTAAGGGAAACAAAAGGGCCTTCAAAGGGTTCCAAAATACTCTCTTCCATAAGCTGGGGTACTAGGTATATGAATGCCCGTTTTATTACAGTAATTATTTAAACTGTAAATAAGTGTCCATAGACAGTTTTCTTTGTGTAATAGATTTTACAATTTAAAAGTGGGTGCCAACCTAATACTCGGAGACTGGAATCTGTGTCCTAGGCATGGAAATCCTGATAGTATTTACCAAGGATAACACATTAATACTTTGTGAACTTGAACTGATGGATTTTGTTTGAGCTACTGATGATATTTTAGAGGAATTACAGTTTAATAATTAGGAGTCCTTGTTAAGATGCACTTCGAAAGTCTATTTCTAAATGACTGCAAATTTCAACCATGCTCACCAATGCAACTCAGAGTCATGCATCCTAAGTAAAGGGCAAAATAGACTAGAGGTCAAGAGACCGTGGTTCACGCCTCAGTTATTTTTCTGACAGTGTGGCAGAACTGCACATTAACTTTCAAAGTATTTAGAACAACACAAACTCAAGGCCCGGCGGTACTCTGACACCCTCATCTGAAGTGACTGCAAAGTATTGGCTATTTTGTGAAGACAGGCTAAAAGCTGCCAAACTGCTCTCCTCTTGTGCCTTTTCTCAGGGCAATTTTTTTTTCTTTTAGGCTGTGTCACAGGGCATGAGGGATCTTAGTTCCCCAACCAGGGATTGAACCCCTGGTCCCCACAGTGGAAGCCTCGAGTCAACCACTGGACTGCCAGTGAAGCGCCTCTCAGGACGTTTTTTAGCCCCCCAGTTAGTTTCTGGTGTGCTTATGGTGGCAAATTATAAATAATAACTAGCTATTTAATTTCAAAGATGTTACTGTAATAATTGCAGTGATGACCTAAGGAGCAATCTGTAAAAGTAAACACAGCACTCACCAGGTTAACTGTCTTGCAGCTATGTCATGCTTTGGAATTTACAAATCATAGTCACAGACATTTGTACTGAGAAATCACACACACACACATGCACACGCAGGAGGTGTCGGAAGACAAATGGGTACTAATGCAGGAAGCAGATGCAAGGACTGTCTCATGAGCAGACAGAGTACATGCTTCATAAACATAAGTGAGGTGAGGGCCCCCCAAAAAACAGAAAAGAGTTCGATGAAGTTATCCAGAAGTCTGCAATCAGAAAAATCTAACAAACCACTCATCATTTTCAGGTTATCTGTATGTTCTCTGCTTTAGTTAGCATTGTTAGTGTTCACTTTTTAATATATTTCATTTAAGGGAAAGCACATGTAAAAAACCCTCCTGCTAATGCAAGAGACGTAAGAGACGTGGGTTCAATCAGTCAGGAAGATCCCCTAGGCGAGGAAATGGCAAGCCACCTCAGTGTTCTTCTGGAGAATCCCATGAACAGGGGAGCCTGGCAGGCTACAGTCCATGGGGTTGCAGAGTTGGACATGACTGAAGTGACTTAGCATGCATGCATGCACGCACCATAATCTTCATAGAATTTAGACACTTCAAAGTTTATCATCATCTAGGCCTAGAAGCAGAAATAGTCATGGAATAGAGGTTGGAAGCAGTGCAAATAATTTTAGCCATCTGTCCTGCCTTGTACTAAATACTTCATAGTTTTCTGACCGGTAATATATAACCTATGATCAGAATGCAATAGGTTAGTCAGTTTACTCTAAATAACTCAGTGGTGTGGCTCATCTAATTACATAAGTGACATTAAATTATTTTTTAAGTATAAAAAATGGTTTTCCTTCTTAATAAATAATGACTTAGCCTTCACAGTACTTAGCAATTTAACACATCAAATGCCTTATCTGGTGAAACATAAATGTGAAATAAGTTATGAAAACATTTACAGTGAATGCCCAGGGGTGGATTGGAGCAACTTTGGGAGAAAATGAGGGAAATAAATGGTTAACTGCCAGGATACACATTCACGCTGGAAGACACAAAAAGGTTCACAGCAGTTGTTAAATTCATTTAGAGAAACTCACTTTATTTTTCCAACAGAGCTCTCACCAGCTAATCTGTATTACAACCTGCAGGAGTCTTAATATTCTCAGCAGGATCAAGATTCAGGCCACACTGATTCAGCTATTTAATCTTGCAAGAGAACAATATTTGGCAGGAAAAGACCCCACAGCACTGAGGGGACGTCCCAGAGGTTCGTTGTCAGCACAGACTGGGCCAAGAACACCAAAGGTGGAAACCAAATAGCATCAACCGATGCTTAGCCATTCCTCCCAGTAGCTCTCCACTCACATCCATACCTGCACTCTACATATGCGTGCTAACTGACACATGTGTATATATGGGTCTTCAGATCCTTGTATGCTTTTAAAATCAAAATGTTTTCTCAATATTTTGGACTTGAGTGTGAAGATTTTTTAAATCAAAACTATAGCTACAGAGGTTGGGAGTAGGAAAGAGATGAAAAAAACAGCTATAGTTTTACTTTCAAAACCCTTCAACCAGCAGATGAAAACCATCCTCTGGTGTTTACTTACCAATCTACGGCAAACTACATTTATAATCTCTAACATGATACAATGTATAACAGTTACATTTTGCAATAAAAATTAAAATAATCAATGAATTCTAATGAATATAGATTCTATTTTTAATGAATAGAGATTGTTCATTACAATATTGTTTGTTCATAATATTGCTGTTCAATTGCTTGTTCATAACAAGCATATTCCCTCTATTTTTTATTATCTAGTAAGTATCTGTTACACTCTCTTTAAAGGCCATCACTGGAGTGTGACACCTTCTAATTACAGTATTTTGACTTCATATTTGGAAACAGTATTTTCTATTTAATAATATTCCAAAGTATTCTTGGACTGTTTTTGTTTAAATAAACTGAATTAAAAATAAAATAAACTTTGGTGGTCAGAAAAATTATAAATGAACAAATAAATGAATATTCATTCACACACACACACACATACACACAAAGCCTTCAACTTCTTAAGCACTGAAAACCAAAACAGAGAGGGCATATATCTTAACTTTCAAATGTATGCAAATATATATGTGTTGATCTCTTAAGCCATCCTGAAATCAATAAGTTGATCAATACTCTTCTATAAATGAGCATTTTTTTACATTTTATATATAATACTATAGTTTGATTGATTTTGAATGAGATTTTCTAGAAGCCCATACTGACAGCCAAACAGGAGATAGGGAAAACAAACACAGGAGACAAGAAAACTTAAAAACAAGATTGATAGCACCTACTATACAAATGACCTGTATGAATCACTGTTCAAAAAAATGATTCCATAAAATTCTTCAAAAACTATTTTCAAATAGTGATGGTAAGGGTTCAATTCCTTTACCTCCAAAACCTGGCTAGTTATCCCTCTGATATTAATACACCGTCACGTACTTTATCACTGTGCTGCAAACATGTGCTCACCTTTTATAGGGAGGACCGACAAGCTCCATGAGGTCAAGAGTCATATCTGTTTTATTCCTCATATATTCCCACCTCCTAGCAAAAGTACCTGGCACATATTAAGAGTAAACACTCAAAATGTCTGTTAAGTCAGCAATTGTTTGAAAAGTGGTTTCCTTTGCAGAATCTGGAGGCTGAAGGGATCTATATATACACATTTGAAATCTGCACACTTGAAAATACAAACCTACTCTTTCAACAATCTACATTTCAGTGACAGTGTCTCTTTCTGCATCCTCACAAGTAGATTCTGGGTGTTTGTAACCTTAGACTCATTCTTTTCTCCTTTTGCTCATTTGCTCCCTCATTTAGGACTTTACATTGCATTAAGGCTCTCCTTCATGAAAGCGTTTTCCAAACACTTCACACATTCTAGCATGGAGCATAAATGCATGCAAAAAGTAGTTTCTCATTTTTTCTGCAAGCTACAGGGCCTGGTGCAATATGATGTCCACAGCAAATGTTTACTGTTTAACAAACACATATACAGGTAAGGGAACAGTGAAGGTAGCTTCTACTTCTATCTTATCCTTTATAATCAAGGTATTGTGTTATGGAGGACTCAAACATGAACAGGAAATGCTGCTTGCCCTTAAAAGACCTATAATAACTACAGATTAAAAGTAAATATTTAAATCACTTTGGGGAGGAAATAAATTCTATCAAAAATAATGTGTTAAGAACAGAATATTTTAAGTTTTTTCTTTTATTCTCTCTTCTAAATCTGTATTCTTTTTCACAGTTTACAAAACACAGGCAAATCCCAACTCTTTCATAATTCTAAAAGTGAAATGATCAAAAGGCTTAATTCAAACAAATTAAAAGTTGGCCTTGTTACAGCTAATATAGCCACAAGAGGAAAACTAAATCATAAATATGAGCAAACAAAAAAAAATGACTATAACTTCTTGCTTCTTGTCTTTGGAAAAGCCTGGGGGTATGTTCCAAAAGCAATAGGTCCTTTTACAAGCAATCCTTCTATGAGCATCATGCACAGGATTCTATACAGAAGAAGAAAAGCCTACAAAGCCCCTCTGACAACAGTAAAAGGAAAGAAAGCTATGGTAGGAAGCATAAGCAAAAACTAAAAGTAATTTTCATGAACTAACTCTTCTAGGAAAAAATAAAATGCAAATTAGAGAATGTATCTGCATATAGTTGAAAAAAAATCATTGCTTCTAACTTCCAATCATGCAATTTTCTTTAATTGTCTAAACTCAGCTTAGGTTACTGATGGGTTTAAATTAAATCTCTGTATAATGTTTCCCTTGACTCATGACCTCCTAATAAGTTAAAACGACATTTGACTATTACACTTATTAACTGAAAAACACAACAGGTTTTAAACCTACCTCCAAAAATCCATTGAAATGATAATTATGTGGCATAATTATTAATGACAGTCACATCTGGGGATTCCACAAATGTATCTGGTAAGATGTCTGGGTTTTCCTTAGTAATCAGTATGTGCTCACTGTAGATATGTCCCAAGAGGTATAAGAAAACCTGGAAGAAAATTCAGATACTTTTTAAGTTTTAAATCTGTATAATGCACTGGAAATTGAGATTTTTATTTTAAAAAAAAGCTATTCTTTATTAGATTTTTCCTGTGGCATAGAATATTTCTTCTCTATTGTCACACCTCTGGCCTCCTTTTTCTTCACATCCACCCAGGTCAAACTGCCAGCACAGGACATGTGAAATCTATATTTTGAGCTATGTAATTCAACAGAGGCCTAGAAAACTTAAAAATATAACTATTACTATGATTTATCTTTGTTTCCATAAATGACAATGGCATAAAATCACAAATGAAAAGAGGCTTGAAAGGCCCAAATTAAGGGTTAGAAATAGGACTAGAAGGAATTTTTTTTAAAGTTAAGATTGTTCTGTTTCAAAATAGGAAAAAACCTAAAAACTGAATGTACAAGTTTTCCTAGAATAGCAATGGGCAGTATCATCTACCTCCACTAAAGACAGTGGTTTATGATAGAAGTCTGCACATCTAAACATATCTAAAATGTATATGACCTATCTCAAAATCATTCTGTGATTTTATGTAGATCATTTTTCATTATGCCCTGCTATGGACTGAATCTTGCCCCAAACCCAACTCATATCTTAAAGCCCTAATCATCAATATGACTATTTAAGATGGGGGCCTTTAAGAGAGTAATTAAGGTTAAATGAGGCTTTCCAGGTGGCTCTAGTGTAAAGAATCCACCTGCAGGAGACATAAGAGACATGGTTTCCTCCCTGGGTAGGGAATATCCCTGGAGGAAGGCATAGCAACTCACTCCAGTGTTCATGCCTGCATGAAGAGCCCGGCAGGCTACTGTCCATAGAGTCACAAAGAACTGGACATGACTGAAGCAACTTATGAGGTCATACCGGCGGAGCCCTGATGAATTCAACTGGCACCCTTACATGAAGAGGAAACCACACCAGAAGCCTCTTTCTCCCATGCACATGCACTGAGGAAAGGCCACTGCAAGAAAGGTTCCTTCAGCAAGCCAGGGAGAGCTCTCACCAGAACCCAACCCAGACTAACTGCGACCTGAAACTTTCAGCCTCTAGTTCAGTTCAGTTCAGTTGCTCAGCCGTGTCCGACTCTTTGTAACCCCATGAATCGTAGCATGCCAGGCCTCCCTGTCTATCACCAACTCCCGGAGTTCACTCAGACTCGTCCATCGAGTCCGTGATGCCATCCAGCCATCTCATCCTCTGTCGTCCCCTTCTCCTCCTGCCCCCAATCCCTCCCAGCATCAGAGTCTTTTCCAATGAGTCAACTCTTCGCATGAGGTGGCCAAAGTACTGCAGTTTCAACTTTAAAGAAATCCCAGGGCTGATCCCCTTCAGAATGGACTGGTTGGATCTCCTTGCAGTCCAAAGGACACTCAGGAGTCTTCTCCAACACCACAGTTCAAAAGCATCAATTCTTCGGTGCTCAGCCTTCTTCACAGTCCAACTCTCACATCCATACATGACCACTGGAAAAACCATAGCCTTGACTAGATGGACCTTAGTCGGCAAAGAAATGTCTCTGCTTTTGAATATGCTATCTAGGTTGGTCATAATTTTTCTTCCAAGGAGTAAGCGTCTTTTAATTTCATGGCTGCAGTCACCATCTGCAGTGATTTTGGAGCCCCATAAAATAAAGTCTGACACTGTTTCCACTGTTTCCCCATCTATTTCCCATGAAGTGATGGGGCCAGATCAGCCTCTAGAAGTATGAGTAAATAAATGTCTGCCATTTAAGCCACATGGCCTATAATATATTTTGTTATGGTGGCCCAAATAATAGATTACTGCAAGTCCTATTTTTTTCAGGTACTTACTCATCAAAAAGTGTTCCTTGACTACAACCTTTTAAAACAGGGGAAGTCCTTGCATTTCTAATATAAAAAGATTCTTCAATGCCACATTAGAAACCAAATGGTCCTGCTTTACTTAGAGACTACTACTATAATCTTTGGATAAAACTACATAAATCACTGAATATTGAAGTAAAAATAGGAGAAAGTAAAAAATAAGTGTTTATGAAGCAGCACAAAAGGAAAAGAAAAAAAAAACAGACTCAAAGCAATCTTAAAAGCTAAGAACTCTTTCAAAGAAAGGTTTCAAGAAAAAGAAAGTGACAAGAAAGGTAACATGCAAAACACCATCTTGGAGACACAACATATAAATCAAGAAAGTCATGGATAACCTTCATCTCCACAAAGTTAGAGAGGTAAAACACATAACATGAAATGTTAACTAAAGCCAAAAAGTAGATCGCAATGTGTGAGTTCAGCGGTACAGGTGAAAGGGCTACCGTCAAAGCACTGTCATGACTCAGAGATAAGATCTCTAGATAGCTAGAGGGAAGCTGCTGTATAACATCCATGGAGCTCAGCCCGGTGCCCTGTGTTGCCCAGAGAAGGTAGGAAAGGGGGGTAGTGGGAGGGAGGCTCAAATGGGAGGGGACAGATGTATACATACAGATGATTCACTTTGTTATACAGCAGAAACTAACACAACATTGTAAAGCAATTATCCTCCAATTAAAAGAAAAAAAATCACTGTTCGTTGGGGTCTGAAAGTATGTCTGAGAACAATGGGTGGAAATGTGGTGAATGCTGTGAAACTGTTCCAAATCAGAGGAAAGACTCATGAAAAGCCCAGAACAGAGTAAGGAGCCAGGCCTAAAAGAAATGGAAGAATAGTGTTGAAGGCCAGTGAAAGATAAGGTGAAAAATAATTTAGGAACAGACTGTGGAGGGTCCTTAGAGTCAGAAATTAAGGAGTTTAGAAGATTAGACTTTATCCTACTGAAAGTGGAGGTCCAGGGAAAGTTTTTTAGTGGGTCATAATTAGGGTCATGATGAAAGAGGTATTTTAGAAAGACTCATCTGGTGACAGTGTTTAAGATACAACGGAAGGATCACAAGAGCCTGAAAGGAGATAAGGCCAACTAGGAGACCTCTGTCATAACTTAGGCAGGATAAGGCCTGAACATAGCGGACTGAAAAGAGAGCAATGTTGGGAGGAAGGGATTTCACAAAAGAAAGATCTTCAGAAACTGTTTGCTGAGTCCTTAATCTTTGTTGCCAAAAAGAAGCAATATGTGTTAATTCTTTTATTATGGGGGCCCTCCCCAAACCTCCTCTTTGGACAATGCCATTTTACAAGGAAAACTCTTGTACTTGCCATGCACAAGTAATTACTGGTCTGGGATGTATTTGTTTTTTTAAGTGACTGTGGGTAAAAAATTGAGGATAAAAAGAAGAGATTAACCTTTGAAGTTCTGCCATAGGTGGAAAAATAAAACAAAACCAGGTGTAAGGGAAACCACGGATTTAGATGAGAAAGAACCAAGACATAATTTTCCGTACATTTTTCTCATGAAAGTATAAGTATTCCTCATAGAAATACTTTCCCTAAGGAGAGGTTGTTCAGAGGATCTAATTAGATTGGGTATGTCAAAGTGTATTGAAACAAATAAACTATTCCTACATGTGGTAGGTATTATAAGGAAAATATATGTTATTGCAGTATTGCTTTCTAATACTCAATCTTTGCTTTAAAGACAATGCTACTGACCTACGTTACTCAGGAATTCATGGGAGTTACTGGTTGAGATAAGCTGAAGATAAAGCAGGGATCATTAAAGTAACACACAGATTCATTCTGAGAAAATACTAGATTTCAAAGGCTTAAATCCAAACCACTGACCTCATCGCTAATCATCTATGTTAATCAGCCCAGTTAGGAGTTACAGCAAAAATACTACTGGATTCTCCTTTCAAACTACCCGGTATACCAGATTTCACTACTCAAAATCAGAGGATTCCACTACTCAAAATCAGAAGATTCGATCAAGTTTTCATTAGTTACAAAACAGTTATGCTTCTTGTATGAGCAGTAAGAGTAACAATCCATTTCAACACTGTATGGTGTTTACCTTTCTAGCCTTTAAAAAAAATTTCATTTTATGTTTGCTCAATATAAAAAAGAAAGAAAAATTCTATGTCAGTTGTTCAGGCTCATATAAGACTTAATTGCCTTATACACTATAATTTTGCTACCGGTTTACAATTAGCATGCATTTCTCATGCTTGAGTTGACCCAATTACATAACAAATTTTGCCTTTGGGGATTTCTCTTGACTGCTTGTCTTCTGTCCACCATACAACTCAATTTCACACCATCAGCAGCTTGAACATGGCCACAGTCAGTCTCTGTCAAAGTGATTTATTTAAATTACAGAGACCAGATCCCCAGACAATCAACTCTACCCTCATGCTCACCCTTTATCCTCAGTGTACCTTTGAATCAAATCTTTTAATAGTCCATAGACACTGCTATTCAATTATTAGGCCATGTTTATCTCCAATAATCTAATATTTTTGAAGCCAACTCACAAAATCTTAGGGAACTAAATCAGCAGTATCCATGTGAGCTTATTAATGGGCATATAATTTATTTTGCATTCTAAGAAGTCAATGAAAAATTTTAAAACTAAGAACAATTATATTTCAATATCAAATTACAGACAGACCCTTTTCTATAATGTTAAAAAAAAAAAAAGAGAGAGAGGGGCTTCAACCTGAACCTTTCTTGTAAAGCAAGTAAGCATTTCTCAGTATGCTAAATATGAAAATAGTAATGAAAGAGGATATTTGGGAACAGGACAGATAACCGTAATGATAGATGCTACAGGTAAGGCACTATAGAACAGGCACTTATATAGAACAGGTGAGAATCCTATTGTCTATGGGCCAATGATCTAAGGAAAGGGAGTTCTAAAGATTCCCACACGTGCACACATGCACACACACTCACACACAACACACACATATATTTGAATATTTCTTCTGTGAGTCAAGGCACAAATCTTGACAAATCACATAATGGTATACTTACCATTTTAGTCACTCTGTAAAATACAAGATTTGTCATCTGGGTCTTTTTTTTTTCCTTCCCCTTCATACAATATTTCTCCACCACCTGAAATAAATTAGAAAATAAACATCTCGATTTTATCTACAGCACTAAGATTGTCACAGTCTCTAGGGGTTGAACTTCATCATTTTATTTCACAATTTATCCCCAGACTGTCTCAGCTAATTGAAAATCAGTTTATATTCGTGTGTAAACAGAAAAGCACATCAATACACTTCAGGCTGGACTGAGTCCCTTAGATGTCTGGGGGTGATTCTGCCTTACTACCCTGCTGCAGATTTCCTGAATGCACCGCTTATAAACTTGAAGGTGGTAACCACATGAGTTAGAAACTGCCTTTACAATTATGCCAGAACTATAAGGACAATAGAAGAAAGACTTTTTCTAACGTTGGAACTCACAGGAATTCTTCAATTCATGTTTATAAGTTGTCATTTAAGATCACTTTTCTGAAATATCACTAAGTAAAGAAAATGTGAACATGTACTAAGACATTTCTGCCATTCCTGACTTTATTCTCTAGAACTGGGGATGTGGGGTAGGCAATCAAACATCTTCTGGAATTTCATGGGAAAACTTTTTTATTTGGGGAACTAGTTCTTTTTTTTCATTCCAACCACTCCATTAATTGTGAAATCTTGCCTCTTTCTTATTCTTTCTGCAGCTATACTAAGAGAGAAATATAATGGAAGAATTTTAAATTGAAGCATTTAATAAATCTCCCAGATTCAATATGTTGGCATTATAGACTCCAAAAGAAAGAAGTTAAGGCTAAACCTGCTCTCAACCTTTTCATTACACACAATTTCAAATTTATAGTTGTATTTCATCCCACACCTTGGTAACACACGCAGACTAAATAAGCATTTCCAAATGATTTCAAGCCTTTGACAAATGAATATGAGAATGTCTGAAAAAAAAATTTCATAATACTAACACAGTAACAAGCAATCAAAAATGCCCACTCATCCATAACATATTATCCAAAACACCTAGGAGTTGTCATTAAATCCACTATATTATGTCTTTATACTTATGTCTTTATACTTTCCTTAGTCCAAAAGGGATTAAAGGCAGTTCAGAAAGATCTGGACAATATTTAAAGATAAACTAAATACAAGTAAGGAAATGAAGCAAATGGAAAAATAAAGATTACGAAGACCCTGACTAAGTTAACATACCTACATCAACCTATTTTAAACCCAGAGCTCAAATCTCATATCCCTTGTGATTTTCAGGATAAACCCATTCCCATCTCAGCATCAGGAGAAGACTCTGGTGTCTCTATCTGATCTTCTTCCTCCCCAAACAGACACAATCTAGGCCACGGTCAAAAACATCTGTCTGGATTTGGCCAATATATTTCAGTGGTTTGGGTTTATCTGAAAGTAATGCAGAAAACTGGACTAGTCAAAATACCACCTTTCAGATTAGCCCATGTTTCTTACAGAAAAAAAAAGATCCTTGAGTAATATGGAAAACTGGGAGGTCATAGGAAAAGTTCATGAAGTTGTAGCCTTATAAATGAATAATAAACTCACTAGACCTCAAAATATTTAACAGCTTCTTCTCTCCACCAGTAAATCCCTAACTTCTTGTGCACTGTTGGTGGGATTGTAATTTGGTGCAGCCACTATGAAAAACAGCATAACAGTTCCTCAAAAAATTAAAATAGAACTACCATATTATTATCCAACAAATCCACTTCTGGGAATGTATCCAAAGGAAACAAAAACACTAACTCAAAAAGATATCTGCGTTCTCATATTCATTGCAGCATTATTCACAATAGTCAAGACATGGAAACAACCTAAGTATCCATCAATGAATAAATGGATAAAGAAATTTCAAGATGTATGCAAGTATGTATGCATGCACACACACACACACACACACACAAAGAAATATATTATTCAACCATAAAAAAGGAGAAAATCCTACCATGTTCAACAACACTGATGGACCTAGAAGGCATTATGCTAAGTGAAATAAGTCAAATAGACTTACTGACAAATACTATATGATCTCACTTATATGTGTTATGCCCCCCCCCACCAAAAAAAAAAGAAGAAACAAAAAATCTGCACCAAACTTACAGGAAAAAAGATCAGTTTTGTGGTTACCAGACGGGTGGAGAGAGGGCAAACTGAAAGAACGTGGTCAAAAGGTACAATCCTCCAGTTATAAGATACATCAGTATTAGATATGTAATGTGCAACATGATGGTTGTAGTTGACATAGCTGTATATTATACAAGAAAGTTGTTAAGAGAGTAGATCCTAAGGATTCTCATCACAAGGAGAATTCTTTTTTTCTTTTCTTTTTATTGTATCTGTTTGAGATGATGATGTTAACTAAACCTACTGTGGTAATCATCTTACAATACAGGTAAGTCAAACCATCATGCTACACAGCTTAAACTTATACAGTGATGTATGTTAATTATTTCTTAATAAAACTAAAGAAAAATTATAAGTCCCTAACAGTAATATTAGGAAATTTATGTTTTCTTCCTGCTATCTAAATAGTAATATGCCTCATCATGGCTAAAAGAACTGCTTATAAGACTGCTATGGTTGATAACATCAAGACTGTTACATGTGAGTCTGTTAGTTGCTCAGTCATGTCCAACTCTTTGCAGCCTCATGGATTGCATCCCACCAGACTACTCTGTCCATGGAATTCTCCAGGCAAGATTACTGGAGTGGGTTGCCATTTCCTTCTCCAAGACTATCGTATAAATTTGTTTCAAAAGATGTTATCTAAATTACATACTTTTAAAAATCACCACTGTCTACCTTATAGGTTAAGATTAGATTAAGATACCTTAATCTAAATAGTATTTTTTATATATTGCTATGTATATAATAAACATAAATTTATACATACCTGTCTTTAAGGGTTTTTGCGTAATTAAGAATGGATCTGCAAACAGCCTCTGGTATTGAATAAAATGTATATTCCTGCTAAGGATAAAGGTTGGTGAAATGATCAGTTCTTTTCTTATTAAATATGAATAATGACTTAATTTGAATATAAATTAAAAGGCTTACCTTTGAATCAACTGCAGTCCTTAGGTGAGCTGTCACAGGGATGTCTTAAGTAGAACTGTTTAGTTCTTTTTGAAATAAATTTGTGATAGTTGAAGATTTATGATGTAACTTTGTTTTATGCAACACTTTTTATTTTTTAAAAAAAGGTTCTCCAAAAATAATCCAAAATCAGAAACATTACTGAATGTAACTGCCAGTGAAACATATCTCTAATTTGCATTTTAGAAAACAAAAATAGGGTTTTTATTTAAGGAAAGAATGAAGGGGAAGAAAGACGATGGAGGCAATCTTCAGTATTCGTGATCAGTGGGTTGAAACGATGGGGTGGATAAAACTAAGGGACAGAAGCCTTGAATCCTTAAAATTCAACTCTTTCTCTTCAAAGGAAAAAGTCCTTGCTGAAATAAAACACCCACTTAAAGAGCAAACAATGGATACACCTTAGGGAATATGGCAAAACAAAGTGTCTCTGTCTCTTCTTACTCCCTAAACAAATTTTTTAAATATTAGATAATTCTGTTTTTGAACTTTTGACAAAATTCATTCTCAGATTGTATGCTATGATTTTATCTGCAAATTGTGACTATATGTAGGTACGTAACGAAGACAGCCAAATACCAGTGAGTTTAAAGCAACCTGCCAACTAAACATTTCCCAGGATCAATGCTACATAACTTAAAACATTTAGACACTAAATTTTGGTGACTGTACATGAAACACACAAAGTAGACTTCTTGTGAAAAAGTAAATGTCTCGCATATTTGTTCATACTTTTATATAATATAAATGGTTGCTGACTTTCATTCATATTTCCTCTGGAGTACTTAACACTGAATTAACTTATTTCTAGAAAAAATGCATTTTGACACACTTCATATAATAAAGAAACATAATTACCACTTTAATAAATACTCAACACTTTTTGGTCCCTAATATGTTTTGAACTTCTGCTAGTTTCAATTTTCTTTTCCAAGAAAATGCTAGTAGTGAACAAGATGCAGCTTTCAAATTCAAAGCAACTTCATGTGTAAACGTTTATTTCAGAAATTAGACGCAATATACCATTTCAACAAGTGTCTAATTTAAAATGTGAAATCTTGAATGCACACATTGAGCAAACATGAGATTTCTCCAGATACCTAACCTTGTATGTATATTCTGTATGCTTACTCACCACAAAAAACTAATTGATAGGCTTTAACATTTACCTATACAAGTTCTATTCTATAAAAATTTTTAAACTGAGAGTCATTTAAAGTGAAATGTGAAATAAGACGTTGTTACAATAACATCTCTTAATAGCAATGACTATTATTTCTAAATACACAATTTATTTAATTAAATTGATTTGCTAGATAAGCCAATTTACTTGATAAACCAATTAAACAAATTAAAAGTGTATTCAGAAATACACAGGGATAACTCAGAAATATTGCATGTTCGGTTCCAGACCAGTTCAATAATGCAAATATCACAAAAAAGAGAGTCGAAATTTTTGGTTTCCCAATGCATCTAAAAGTTATATGTACACTATACTGTCATCTACTAAGTGTGCAGTAGTGCAACATGTCTAAAAACATGTTGTTGTTTAGTCACTAAGTCATGTTTGACTCTTTGAGACCCCGTGGACTGCAGCACACCAGACTTTCCTGTCTTTCACTATCTCCCGGAGTTTGCTCAAACTCATGTCCATTGAGTCGGTGATGCCATCCAACCACTTCATTCTCTGCCACCCCCTTCTCCTGCTGCCCTCAATCTTTCCTAGCATCAGGGTCTTTTCCAATGAGCTGGCTCTTCACATCAGGTGGCCAAAGTGTATCTACCCTAATTAAAAAATACTTCATTGCTAAAAAATGCTAAACGTCATCTGACAATACAGGGTTGTCACAAATCTTCTATTTGTAAAAAAATTAAAAATTATCTGTGAAGTGTAAAAAAAGTAAAGCCCAGTAAAAGTAGGTATGCCTGTAGTCACTGCCATTAATGTCAAGCTCTTGATAACTGTGATGAAATCAAAGGGAAGCAATTCAGTAGATGAACCTGGCACATTTTCTGAGGACACGGAGTACTGCTTGCATCTTACAGCAATAAGAACACTTCCAAGTTGTCCAATTTCACTTTCTCACCAGAAATACAAGTCAGGGTTATTACGTCACTGAACAAATGGTCACCTACGTTACTGATTTGTTCCTGAGTCCTCTTCAGCCTCTGTAGTTCAGGAGTGTCTGTAACGATGCTGAAGCCCCTCCCTTTGCTTTCTTCAAAATCTCTTTTGTACTTGACCTAACAAAATTAGGAGTGAAAGAAAAAAAGAAAGAAAAAGAAAAGTAAACAAAAGAATCATTAATTCCACTCAGGATAGTCAGAGGCCATATAAGCTGCTAAAACTGGAAGCAGCATCTCCAGGAACAGCTCTATTAACAGGTGATACAGTGAATAGCGAGACTGCTTGGTTTGTGTCCCAGCAACCACTTTATGGCCTTAGGCAAGTTACTCAACCACTCTGTGCTTCAGTGGTCTAATTCATAAAACGATAATGGCAAAAACAGCAGTATTTAAATTTGTTGCTGTTTAGTTGCTAAGTCATGTCCAACTCTTTTGCAACCCCTTGTAGCCCACACCAGACTCCTCTGTCTATGGGATTCTCCAGGCAAGACTAACAGAGTGGGTTGCCATTTCCTTTTCCAGGGGATTTTCCTGATTCAGGGATCAAACCTGTGTCTCCCACTTGGCAGGATGACTGTTTACTTCCGAGCCGCCTGGAAGCCCTAGTATTTAATAATGCTATTTAATAGGTTGAAAGATAATATCAAATGCCTTAGTTCACACACTGAGCCCATAGAAAACAAGCAAGTGCTCCATAATAGTTATTATTATCGTCATTAACAGTTGTAATAAAACTGAAAAATAAATGTGGAAAGAGAAAGCTAAATCTTCTGGTCCCATGGCTTGTTTTGTCAATGACAAAGTGTCATTTTGAGCCTGGACTGCACTATGGATGAGGGAGACATACAACATTATCAGCAGCAGCCCTGTCCTAACAAAGTTTTCATTTTATTTCATAAGGCAAAGCATATGGGTATGATTATACAGTGTTTAACTGCCAAATGGTGAATATGTAAATGCTTATGGAAATATTTATAAAACAGGCCACACCTAGAGATTAAAAGGCTTTAAGCACATGCCCTTGGCATACTGTGTACTGAGGTATCGAAGATTTTTTCAGTCTTTAAGTATATTTCTAATTACAACCCAGTGAGGCTGAATTTTATAGTTTCCTCAGGGAACTAGAACAGCCAGTGCCTAATCTTACTAGGGTCCCATATCCTATTATTAGCGTAGTGACAGTAACTGTGATACCAGTTAAATATTCTGCTTGTTAATGACTGAGACAGTTACATCACTTGAACTGTTCTTATTTCTTTAAAAGCCTAACTATAAAGAAATATGGAAACATATTTTGGATAATTCATATAATCCCCATTTTCACTTTCATAATTACCAGCTTCAAATTAAAACATATTAATAATTAATGCACCTAATTTTAGGACCTAAAAGATGATGCTGTGAAAGTGCTGCACTCAATATGCCAGCAAATTTGGAAAACTCAGCAGTGGCCACAGGACTGGAAAAGGTCAGTTTTCATTCCAATCCCAAAGAAAGGCAATGCCAAATAATGCTCAGACTACTGCACAATTGCACTCATCTCACAGGCTAGTAAAGTAATGCTCAAAATTCTCCAAGCCAAGCTTTTGCAATACATGAACCATGAACTTCCAGATGTTCAAGCTGGTTTTAGAAAAGGCAGAGGAACCACAGATCAAATCGCCAACATCTGCTGGATCATTGAAAAAGCAAGAGAGTTTCAGAAAAACATCTTTTTCTGCTTTATTGACTATGCCACAGCCTTTGACTGTGTGGATCACAATAAACTGGAAAATTCTGAAAGAGATGGGAATACCAGACCAACTGACGTACCTCTTAAGAAACCTACATGCAGGTCAGGAAGCAACAGTTAGAACTGGACATGGAACAACAGACTGGTTCCAAAAAGGAAAAGGAGTATGTCAAGGCTGTATATTGTCACCCTGCTTATTTAACTTCTGTGCAGAGTATATTATGAGAAATGCTGGGCTAGAAGAAGCACAAGCTAGAATCAAGATTGCTGGCTGGGAGAAATATCAATAACCTGAGATATGCAGATGACACCACCCTTATGGCAGAAAGTGAAGAAGAACTAAAGAGCCTCTTGAAAGTGAAAAAGGAGAGTGAAAAAGTTGGCCTAAAGCTCAACATTCAGAAAATGAAGATCATGGCATCTGGTCCCATCACTTTATGGCAAATAGATGGGGAAACAATGGAAACAGTGGCTGACTTTATTTTTCTGGGCTCCAAAATCACTGCAGATGGTGACTGCAGCCATGAAATTAAAATACCAACCTAGACAGCATATTAAAAAGCAGAGACATTACTTTGCCGACAAAGGTCCGTCTAGTCAAGGCTATGGTTTTTCCAGTAGTCATGTATGGATGTGAGAGTTGGACTGTGAAGAAAGCTGAGTGCCGAAGAATTGATGCTTTTGAACTGTGGTGTTGGAGAAGACTCTTGAGAGTCCCTTGGACTGCAAGGAGATCCAACCAGTCCATCCTAAAGGATATCAGTCCTGGGTGTTCATTGGAGGGACTGATGTTGAAGCTGAAACTCCAATACTTTAGCCACCTGATGGGGAGAGCTGACTCATTTGAAAAGATTCTGATGCTGGGAAAGACTGAGGGCAGAAGGAGAAGGGGACCACAGAGGATGGGATGGTTGGTGCCATCACCGACACAATGGACATGAGTTTGGGTGGACTCCAGGAGCTGGTGATGGACAAGGAGGCTCGGACACAACTGAGCAACTGAACTCAACTGAACTGAATAATTAATGTTTAGGGTAGCTAATAAAAAAATGTTTCTGCAAGTGTTACTTTCTGTATAAATTTGAAAAGTCTCCTTAGCTGAGCATGGGAAGACTGTTTTTGTTGAGTCACTTTTGTTTTTAAATACTCCGTTCTCCCAGGCATTACTGTCCTTGAGGCTACTGGAAGTTTTCCTTTATCTGAAGAACTGAAAAAAAAAAAATCCCAGATGACAATAAATAAAAAGATACACATACTCTCATCACTTTTAGCCTAAGAATATCTAATTTTCTCTCCACATTTTCATTTAAATGTCTAAAAGTACTAAAATCCTTACTTTATTTCCATAAGTAAAAGGTAAAATAAACTGCATTGTTTTTCTGCTACAGAAAATGCTGAGTGAGATTAGCCTCCTAACCCTTAATCTCCCATCATGTGTGAAGATGCACACGGGCACATTCTCAGGGGTTTGTGCCTAACTAAGCAGGGAAGCCATTTAGTTTTGCTTGAAGTAAACGCTAGGGCGCAGAGCAGTAAAATAATAAAAGAAAGATGGCAACGTTACAATAAGAGCAAGGGGTATGAAGAAGAATAAAAATCTAGAAGCCAAGTTCTAACATTCTTAACATCCATTTCAGAGAAGGCACACTCACATATTCTTTTTGTGATGAGCTTGGAATTTTGTTTGTTTTTTAATGGCAATTTCCAAAGGAAGAACTGAAAAGAAAAACTGTTTAATTCCAGAATCATAGCTTTCAAGTTAATTACCATTTAAGAGTCCTTTCCAATTCACAAGACACATAAGATTCATCTGATTAGGGCTTGCCTCGTTAAGTGATTAGTTTTAAAGAATATACAATTATCTCCATAATTGATTTGCAGAGTTTTTAGATGTTTAATCCTTTTTTAATGGAGTGACCCACAACCATGCTCAGCACCAACACAAGCACCAGTCCATGCAGTAAATCTTGACAGCTCACAGGGAGCTTTAGAGCCCATCATCAGTCCCTCTCTTTTCCATACTCCCAGCCACTTATATCCTATCTCTCTTCTTAGGTCTAATTTTAAATATTATATCCGATGGTCTGCCAAGGATACATAGTCTGATTCTGAGAGATAGCTGGATACAAAAATAGTAAATGCCAGGGGCTGGGGGCAGGGGTTGCAGGGTAGGGAGTGGGGAATGGGGAGTTAGTGTTTAACGAGGACAGACTTTCATTTTAGGAAGGTAAAAAGTTCAGTAGATGGATGATGGCAAGAGTTGTTCAACGGTGTGAATGTACTTAGTGCCACTGAGCCGTACAGTTAAATATGGTGAAAATAGTATGTTTTATGTGACATTCACCACAGTAAAAAATTTTTTGACTTTAAAAAAATAAGAAGAGCTCAGAGAACAGAGAGAGGGAGAAGATTCCTCTTTTCGGTTGTAGATGTCTCCTTTGCCCTCACATGACCCCATCCAACCAGTGAGCGCCTGCACTCTGCACTCAGGAATCAGCTCATATACATCATCCAGTGTGTGTCCAAGAATCCCAGACCTGGGACTGTGGTGGAAACTCATGGGAAAGTGCTACTCTTTCTCCATGGTCTGGCTCATTTCACTGTTGTTCAAGATTATTGTTCAACCCCCACAGATTACAGCACACCAGGTTTCTCTGTCCTTCACTATCTCACAGAGCTTGCTCAAATTCATGTCCATTGAGTCAGTGATGCCATCCAACCATCTCATCCTCTGTTGTCCCCTTCTCCTCCTGCCTTCAGTCTTTCCCAGCATCAGGGTCTTTTCTAATGAGTTAGCTCTTCACATCAGGTGGACAAAGTATTGGAGCTTCAGCTTCAGCATTGGTCCTTCCAATAAATATTTAGGATTGATCCTTTAGGATGGACCTGTTTGATCTCCTTGCAGTCCAGGAGTCTTCTCCAACACCACAGTTCAAAAGCATCGATTTTTCAGCCCTCAGCCTACTTTATGGTCCAATTCTCATATCCGTACATGACTACTGGGAAACCATAGCCTTGACTATACAGACATTTGTCAGCAAAGTGATGTCTCTGCTTTTAAATATGATGTCTAGGTCTGTCATACCTTTTCTTCCAAGGAGCAAGCATCTTTTAATTTCACGGCAGCAGTCTCTGTGTGCAGTCATTTTGGAGCCCAAGAAAATAAAATCTTTAACTCTTTCCACTGTTTCCCCATCTATTTGCCATGAAGTGATGGGACAGGATGTCATGATCTTCATTTCGTGAATGTTGAGTTTTAAGCCAGCTTTTTCACTCTCTTCTTTCACTTTCATCAAGAGGCTCTTTAGTTCCTCTTTGCTTTCTGCCATAGGGGTGGTGTCATCTGTATCTGAGGTTATTGATATTTCTCCCAGCAATCCTGATTCCAGCTTGTGCTTCATCCAGTCCAGCATTTCACATGATGTACTCTGTTTAGTGGGCTGTAAAACTGAAGTTGCTGGCCCTCATTTGACCACTATGCAATGATGAGGCCAATACAGAGGCGAGCAAAATCCCAAGAGTGATTCCCGACATCACTCAAGCACTTGAATCTAACTCTTCCTAAAGCCAGAACCACCAGGCTTACCGGATGAGTGAGCTAATATCTCTCTCTTCAATAACCAAAAGAATTCTGATTAACATGCCACCACCACCGTGCCTACAAGGTATACACATAAACAACGAGGTTCCTAGAAACACTGACATGTGAATTTCTCCTTGTTTATTTCTATGCTTTGGTTCTATTTATGACAGGTGACTTAAGAGTTTATAAAAATAGAGGATCGTATCAGAGAAAGAGGCTAGACTTAACATCCCATCCCTGTCACTTACCAGCCACCTCACAGGTCTTCTAGCTTCTGTAAGCCCAAATTTCCACATTTTAATTAGAGAGTCTGGTAATTTCTTAACTAATAAGGCTGCATGGACTGAATGAGGTAAATCACAGAGAGGAATTTTAGAAGGTACGAGGCATTTGTGTGTGTGTGTGCAAATGTCCAGTATTATCATCATAATACTGGTTTTGCCTGACTTGAAAGGACTACCTAATATCTGTCATGAGACATCAAAAAGAAAAGTTCTATAGCAATCAGATAGATCACGGTTAATAAAGCCAAATGATTCGTGTCAATGTATGGCAAAAACCACCACAATATTGTAAAGCAATTAGCCTCCAATTAAAATGAATAATTTTATTTTTTTTAAAGAATCAGCTATTAGTTTACATTTGCAAATTTTACTATTATTCTAGGATAGATACTTATTTTTTGTTGGATTTGTATGAATGATCAGACTCCTAAAAAACACCTTGGACATGTCATCTGGTGACTACACAGGTGAAGATGAATCCTGAACTCCATCTGTGCAGGTGCTGGGTGAAATCTGTCTCTACCAAGAGGCATGACGCAGGCTCTGCAAACCTGTAAGAACTATGTGATGAGGGCTCTCATAAGATCACTCAGAATCCCTTGTCACTGACAGAGTGATTCTTACCTTCAGCCCCTGGGAAGTATAATGCCTTTATTCATTAAAGCTCAGCACCAGTGATGGTGTTCTCTGTGCTGGATGGGTCTTCCCCAGTCCTGAATGCCATGGTTTTTCACCTCCTATTAGAGCAGTTATCACCCTGAACTGCAATCACAATGGAGTCACAGTCCCTGCTCTAGAACATGTAGAACTCAGGGACAAGGGCAAAGTTTTATTGAGCTTTGTGATCCAAAGTCATGGCATAGCACCTGACCTTGCAAGTTGATTAATAAATAATAAAGAAAGGGAAGAAGGGCGGGAGCAGAGGAGAAAGAAAGAAAGGGTGTAGACACAGACAAGGGAAGGTGGCTCAGATCTAGAGATCCAAGTGCTGTGTCCAGTTGCTATGTCCAACTCTTTGCAACTGTTTGCACTGTAGCCCACCAGGGTTCTCTGTCCATGGGATTTTTCAGGCAAGAATACTGGAGTGGGTTGCCATTCCCTCCTCGGGGATCTTCCAGACCCCGGGATCAAACTTGCATCTCCTGCATTGCAGGTAGATTCATCCCACTGAGCCACCTGGGAAGCCTAGAGGTACAAGAGGAACCTCCTATTTGGGCACTGAACTTGGTTCCAACTGGCTGAAGAAACAGGGAGAGCTGGGAGATCGAGCTAAGAAACACAGATCTACATCTGATTTGGAAAGAAATTGCTATTCATAGTGCTTATCTTAGTCTATCTGGGCTGTTATAACAAAAAATGCCATTGACTGGGTTGCTTATAAACAGCAAAAATTTATTCCTCATAGTTCTGGAGGCTGAAAAATCCAAAATCAAGGTACAAATAGACTCAGTGTCTGAAGAAAGGCTGCATCTTTGTCCACAGATGGCCGTCTTTCCACTGTAGTCTCACATGGAGTGGGGGATGAAGGAGCTTCTGAGGTCTCTTTCATAAGGGCACCAAACTCATTTATGAGGGCTTCACCTTCATGACCTAATCACCTCCCAAAGGCTCCACTTCCTAACAGCATCACATTGGGGATTAGGTTTAAACATGAACTTTGGGAGAATAAAAACATTCAGCCCATCCCAGCACTCCTATAAATTAACTCACTCAACATGAACTCAACAAGTATTCAATGAACCTCATATCAGTTGCTATTACAAACTTCTGCCTGTCCCTTTTCTTTCCTTCAGCACTGGATTAAAAATTATCATCTCTGGTCTCTTGTCCTGTATCCTGTTAAAAAGTATTTTATAACGATTCTACAAGTAACAATGGTGAATTATTCCAAGAATGTAATTTTCTGGAATGCCCTCCTCAAATATTTACATATTTAATCCTTTGTTCATTCAACAAATACTTACTGAGCAGCTACGATGAGCCAAGTACAGTTCCGGGGTGAGAACAACACAGCAAAGAAAACAAGAGATGGCCTCTGCCTTGGGGAGCTTACGTTAGAAAGGAAAGACATGAGATTTACATAATTTGAATAAACGGTACATGAGTGGTAAGTGCTGAGAGAGAGAGAAAGCATGAAGTGAGGTGAGAAGGGTCAGGAATGCTGCCCTTTTAAAGAGAGCAGTCAGGGAGGCCCTCAGTGAGGAGGTGACCCTGGAGTAAGATCAGAAGGAGGTGAAGGCTGCACGTGAGCAGCAACACGGTGGGCTGCTGCGTTACCGGGCCCTTTCTGGCCCCTGCATTAGCCCACTGAAGTGAGCAACAGAGGCAGGAGACCAGCAGGAAGGCAGGAAATTCTGGTCCTCTCTCCCCATACATGCATGTTCATGTCCTACTCTTTGTGACTCCACGGATTGTAGCCCACCAGGCTCCTCTGTCCACGGGATCTTCCAGGCAAGAATACTGGAGTGGGTAGTCATTTCCTCCTCTAGGGCATCTTTCCAGCCCAGGGGCTGAACCCACATCTCCTGCTTGGCAGGCAGATTCTTTACCACTGGCCACCTGGGAACCCCCCCTCCCTCCCCAGTTGTCCACTATTAGAGAAATGTTCCAGGACCACAGAAGTCAGGGAGACTTCCTGGGCCCAGCCTGAGAAGCTGGCCTCCTTGGGAGACCTAGCCAGGTGAAATGCATCTCTTGTCAGAAATGGCAGGAAGGACCCAGGTAGTGGGAGTACAGAGTCCAGATACTGCTGAGTTCAGCGAAAGGACATGCAGTGCCTGGGAGGCAATGCAGTTTGCTTCCCGTATGCTGATCCCTTCAAGACTAAATAAACACGTGTTGAAAATACATTCTTAAACTCAAATAATCCATGTTGTTGTGCAGCAGAAACTAACACAACATTGTGAAGCAATCACACTCCAATTTTTTAAATAAACTAATTATATTAAATTTTTAAAAATCAAATTCAAGAAATATACCCAGTGGGCAATGTGAGTTGCCATATTTTTCTTCAGAAGTATCTTTAAAATGTATTTCAAATACTGAATGCTACTACATTTGACAGGCTACATACACATGTAAATGAATATGTGCACACACACACACACACACACACACACACATTTCTCTTCCTGTATTATAGATCAGAACCCTAAATCAAGAACCGAAAGACCTAAATTTAAACCCTAATTCTGTCCTGTGATCTTTTATAATTTGTTCAGTTTCTCTAACACTCTTCATCCTCTGCTATAAAATGGAAAAAGAAAAGGGGAAAAAAAGTAACGTGCTACATAGTGATTGGAGGGTTAACATAAATAATGTGGAAACATCAAGCAAGGACATGCTCTTACTAGGTCATCAGCAAATATTAGTTTATTCCTTCTTAATAAATTTTAAATGACCTTTATTGCTTATGTATGATGGTTTCTGCCAACATGTGCATGCTCAGTGATATTTTGTGTTTGGAGTCATCAGTAAGTAACACTCACAAGTTCAGACACAGAGAGCCTGGCAAAGCTTAAGAAAAAGGCTCACAATGACTGAAAAGGAAAATGTAAAAATCAAAACAACGAACAGGCTGTCAACTGAATTATTTGCTAATTCTGAGATATAAGTTCTCTCCCCCAATGCCATAATTATTAATCTTATAACAAATGTAAATAAATGAAGAAAATAAAAATGACTAATGAAAAAGGTCATTCTGAGGCAGAAAGTCATTTCTGATGGAAAAAAAGCCAAGTGAACCAGAGACTGGTAAAATGTTGAATGACGAACCAAAGGAGATTAAGTGAGATCTTAAAGATGGGCATGTCCTACAGTTCAACAGGTCTACTCACAAGTATGTTTCTCTCTAAAGGAGCACTTGCCCATGAGCAGCTAGGAATGTAGACCAACATGTTCAATATAACATTTGTATTATCCAAAAAAAAAAAATGCAAACAACCTAAATATCCATCCACAGAAGATGAATAAATTATCGTATATTCATAAAATATAATATTATCCAGGAGTAAAAATAAATGAGCTACAGATACACGGATCCGTATGGCTGAATCTTAGAAACATTTTGGTGAAGGAGAAAACAAGCCAGGAATATACACATATGGTGGTAAGTAAATGAGGGAAGAGATTCAATATGCATAACATCCAGAAGAGCTGTGAGGAGACCTGATCGTGGAAGGATGCCCTGGGAGCTTCACTGTTCACGTGACATTCAAGTTCTTCAGTTGGAAGGTAGATCCATGTGCAATCCTTTTATTATCAAGATGTAAAACTTACATGGATGCTCCTTATATTCTTTTGTACTGATCAAACGTTTTACAATAAAAGTATTTTCAAAGAACGCAGGGATAGAGTTTTAAAACCTCAGATGGATAGGAGAAGCTGAATTTACCAGAGGATAAAGAAAAATCATGAGCCAGAAAACAGAAAAAGAATCTCAGAGCCAGGAATCAGCTGATACTTTAAGTTAGCTTACAGACAAGGCTTGGGTTTTCCGTTAAGTGGCCAGTGACCTAGTCAGCGGCCGTCGTAGGCAGAAAGTTAGTCTAAGTCTCTTCGTCTTAATGAAGTTGTTCTACTATGTTGGCAAATACCGAAATGAAGCAAAAAGGCAGGAAAAGAGAACTTGAGAGAGGATTAACAGGATTCCAAACGTGAGTTAATGAGCAATGGTAGCAGTACAAGGGGATTCTTGCTGAATCACAACCAACCAGAGGGCTAAGAAGAATCCAGGGGCAGAAGAGCAAGCAAAAGGAGGATATTATTTAGCTTTAAAGCAGCTTACCTTGTCCAAAAAGGTTTAACCGAACACTAAAATCTACAGGCATATTTATGACTGATTCACATTATTCTGCTCTTTATCTCACACATTCTGATACCATAAAATCAATGACCAGTTTATGATCTTTCATGCCATGATGGCTACTTTACTTTTCTTCCAGGGGAGCTGGGGAGGGCCATGTCATTTTCTAACTACATGCAAAACTCTTAGTTTGATCTGCAAAATCCACTCAATTATGTACCATCTTGTATAGTTCAGTAGATTTCAAAGTACTGGAGAATGTGTACCATATGCTTCTTTCTATCTCATCACATTCTGCTTGGTGCTAAGCATATATTAAAAGCTTAATAACTATTTCATGATTGATTACTATCCAGTTTTGTATTTTTAATGTCTAAAATGCAGATAATTGGCTAATCTTGCAATGCTAGTTGGGAATAAAACAACTACAAAGGAAAATCTGATTAAGGCCTTTTTTTAATGGTGAAGTTAATTTTAACAAATGTTAAGTCAAATAAGCTCAAAAGTGAATTTGCTTTCTTATAAATTAATCTCATAATTTGTAAATTTATGGTTAATTACATAGAATTAAAACTTTAATTACCTTTTTAAACATAATTAAAAGGCATTAAAAATAATTTTCATAGATCTCTAAGCCTTCAATTAGCTTTCCACTCTATGTGCAGAGGTATTTACTAAATAATTACAGATTTGTCAGTATTCTAAGTATATTCACAACCCAACTTCATCAGTTTTGTAGTTCCTGTACCTTAAAATCACTAAAGTCTAAAGTTTATTCTAAACAAATACTTTGAATACATAATAAAAATCACATCTTAATTAATTTGTCAGTAAGCTAAAAAAATTTAAAATCACCACTAAGACACTAACGTGTAGCTTAGAGGTTAATAGCCTGGGCTAGAATTTTTACAAACTCCACTTAATAGCTGTGTGACCTTAAATAGGTTACTTAACCTCTCTAAGCCTCAGTTTCCCCAAGTGCAAAAATAAGTATAATTGTGGTGCAACACTGACAACACATTTGTGAGAATTAACTAAGATGATCATAATAGTGCCTGCCGTCTACTAATTCTCCATTACATCCAGGCACTGCACCAAGTGTTTACACATCACATGAGCAAGGCCAGGGTGGGAAGGCTGGCAGGTCATGTGTAAGGAGCACGCAGCGCTCAGTTCCCATAAGTTCGTGCTAACTCACAGCACCTCAGTATCTAGAGAACGCGTCCTACGTCCTAGAGAATACCCGGCACCATGTCACCTGTGCCTGAGGGCTGCTTCAGTCTTTCGAAGATCAAAATAGAATGTGAATAGATAAATAAATAGAAATGAGAATATGCTTCATCTATCTATATCATCTTCAGATAAATCCTAGCGGGGACACAATTTAGTGCTCATTTTCATTGCTGAAGGAAGGGAGTTTGAGGAGGTGACAGAGCTAACAGGAGGCAGAGTCTCTCTCTGGCATCTCCTGACATTGTCTTTTAATTCATCAGACAATGAGAAATATGCCAAAATGAAAAAAATCCAGCTGAACACATATATTAACACAAACGATGTCCTATAAACAAGCAAAGAGGAAAGTGGAAGTCATTGAATATTTCTTAGGGTGCCAGAATATTTGCATAAATTAAAATTTTAGCCAATTCATTATCTGTACTGGAACCTGCGGTTCCAAAAAAGGGACAAAAATTATTACCCGGAGTAAAGTTCTTTACAGTTCCTGTTTTTCACCCAAAATGTGTTTTCAGGAATTTCTTTTGAAGGAAACAATTATCTGAATGTTCTATTACTGAGGGCCAGGCCAGGGAGGTAGGCTGTTGCCAGAGCTGTGGTGCACGCGGACCCTGGGGACACGTGGGTTGGTTCCAGATTGCGGCTATAAAGCAAGTACCGCCATAAAGCGAGCCCCGTGGATACAGAAGCCATCTTTACTCTCCACTGTAGTCTAGTAAACATGCAATAGCTTTATGCCTAAAAAGCAATATTCATACTTTAGAATAGCGTGTGTTAGTTGCTCAGTCATGCCCGATTCTTTGTGACTCAATGGACTGCAGCCCACCAGGCTCTGTCTATGGGATTTTCCAGGCAAGGATACCGGAGTGGGTTTCCATTTCCTTCTCCACGAGCTCTTCCCGACCCAGGGAGAGAACCCTGGTCTCTTGCACTGCTGGCAAATTCTTTACCAACTGAGCAATATTTTATTGCTACAAAAATTGCTAACCCATCCTCTGAGCCTTCAGTGAGTTGCAATAGTAACATCAAAGATTACTAATTATGTATCATCATAAAAATACAATAATGGAAATGTTTGAGATATTGTGAGAGGCACCAAAGTGTGACATGGAGATACAAAGCTGAGCAAATCCTCTCAGGAAAAAAATGGTGTCAACACACTTATTTGACATGGGGTTGCCACAAACCTTCAATCTGTAAAAAACTCAGTATCTGCAAAATGCAGTAGAAAAAAAAAGCACAATAAAAAGAGGTATGCCTGTAGTAATGGGACTATTGGTTCAAACCAAAAAATCATATCTACACTGACAGAGAAAACTGGTGTGCAAAATATATACACAAAATGCATGTTTCAGCAAGAATCTCACAATAGAGAAATGTAACTAATCTACCAAACTCTGTCTATGAGTTATGGATTACTCTGGGGAGTACATTAGGTATTTGGCAATGATAATTAACTTTTCTAGGAAACTTAAGTACCATCCAATTAACTATTCAGGTACTAAAGAAGCAAAAAACAATTAATATTCTAATACCTGATTTAGTTCTGAAGAGTAATTGACTCACAGAGTCTGACTCTTGCTGATTTATGTTTCCCTGTTACGTTCCAAATAACATATAATAATTCAGACAATTTTTGAATTTTGATTTCTGGACACGTGTTCCCTTAACTACTAATCCTTTAGAGAGAGCCAGTCTCATCCCATTACATGATTATGATGTTTTAAAATATAAACAGTCTAATTCACACACAGAGTAGAATTTTATTCAAATTATTTTGAAGCAGACGATATCATGCAAGGCTAAATTAAGGAAAGAATAATAAGTTACAATAGGGAACATTCCTGTGTGCATATTCTGGTTTATAAAATATTAGAAGCTGGGGCAATTTCCAGTTAGGATAAAGGTAATTAGTGAAAGCTACCTTCAAACTACAGTAAAGAAATGAAATAAGGATAAAAACAGGAACCAAGAAAATGTAAACAAAGACAGCTGAAACTAACACAAAACATTTATGAAAGTGAAAATAACCTGTTCTTAATCTCAGAGTCACAGCTGACGAAAGTGACAGATGATTCCCCCCCCCCACTTTCTTACATGTTCCTGCTTCCTAACAGATTGATAATGTCATTAAAATTGGCCTTAACAATCCTCCCACACCTGCAGTGGCATTATCCACCAGGCAGCATTGACTGTTTTTCTAAAGAAAGCATGCTTCTTCCACTTCTACAAAACTGGGGAGAAAAGGAAAATAAAAACTATAACACAGCAAAAACAAAGGAAAAAAGAATGCAAAAGAAGAATAAATCTAAATACATTATATGCTTACCATGCACACAAATGACACTGAGAATAGCTTCAAAGATAGACAGTTTTTGCTACCCAGGAAAACCCATGGATCTCAGCAAGGCTTTTTCTTTGTGTGTGGTATGGTAGAGATTTACTGGAGTGGGGAGGACACCAATTATTTCTGCAAATGTCACTGGCTCGGTAACTACATTTTTGTGTGAAAACAAACTTATATTTCATAGGTGAGGTTCAGGACACTCAGGCCAATGTACAAGTCCTGACCGTCACTGGTTGAATCCCTACCTTCACTCATCTTCATCAGCAGTCTTAATAAAAAATAATAAGAATAATAAGATTAAATCCTTAATACAGAATTTTATTTAAAACATAAATTTCCTAGAAATGTTTGCAGGTTATTAACATACTGATAATACAACTAGAAATGTAGTCCTAATTCCTGTCTTCCACAGGGAAGAAGCTATGGGAAATAAACACCCAAGTGGTGCTGAAGAACAAAGTGAAGAATTATGGCTTCTTATGCTTCTTAGTTAAGAGTGAGAGCTTCACACTGATTACAGGCATCAGTTTTGAGAAATGCTGGCTTCCTGCCTCCCTGCTATGGAATAGCAGCTATGATTTATTAAAGAGCTATTGTATAAGGTATCAGACATTATATTAGGCATCTGACAGACCATCCTGCTTCATCTTCAAAATCACTCTGCAAAGAAATATCTTTTTACCATTTTGTACGGATGAGAGATGTAGTGGGCAGTATTGTTTGGGTCCACCCACAACCTCCTTCTCCTGGTAATGGTCCCAGGCCTCATCCATCCATGCAGTTCCTCTCAAGAACTGTCATTTCCCTATGGGACATACTTCCTTAACCAACCGAAGATCGTCCCAAAGGCAGCCAATCATCTGGCCCGAGCTAGTCCAAGTCTTTAGGTTTCAGAGGTTTGCAGTCTCGGGACCCAGAGTGTAGAATGAGACTCTCCCTCCAGTTCTGAAACTCTAAGGTATAAAGCCTTGGAACTATCAACAGCCAGGTTTGTCACCACCAGAACCCAGAGGGGCAGATACACCCCAACTGCCAGAAGAGAATCCCAGCCTGGTGGCATTTGAGTCCTGATCCACACTGTTCTTAAAGCTCAAACAGGCACATTCTTGCCCAGGGATCTGTATACTCTAACATCTTCAAAAGAAATCATTTTGTTCAAGTGAATGAGAGTTGCGTTTTCCACTTCGTGAAGCCCAGAACCCAACCTAATACAAGAAACTAACTTAGAGATGAAGACACAAACCACATATATATACTATCAAGTGTGAAACAGACAGCTAGTGGGAAGCTGCTATATAACACAGGGACCCCAGCCTGGAGCTTTGTGATGACCTAGAAGAGTGGGATGGGAGAGGGGAGAGGGGCTCAGGAGGAGGAGATATACATATATATATGTATGACTGATTCACATCACTGTATGGCAGAAACCAATGCAACACTGTAAAACAATTCTCCTCCAATTACAAAAAAAAAAAAAGACACAAGCCTAACATCACATTCTCGTGAGCTGCAGTCAGGATCCAAACCACATCTGTTGCCTCGGAAGCCTTTGCTCTTCTTTCCCTATCACACCACAAGATAGTAATTCGAATACTTTGAAAACTTTAAAGATCTTCACTTAGATCGAAACAATTTTGATGAAAATAATCATTATTTCTTTAAAAAGACTAGATTTTAAACAACAATGTTAATTTTTAAATTATCTTACACATTACATACATTAGGCTGTGTGTGTGTGTCTGTGTGTGTCTGTGTGTCTGTGTGTTAGTCACTCAGGCATGTCCCCCTCTGCAACCCTATGGACTGTAGCCCACCAGGTTCCTCTGTCCATGGAATTCTCCAGGCAAGAATACTGGAGTGGGCTGCCATATCCTTCTCCAGGGAATCTGAATCTTTAATGGTTACAAACAGCATCAGTTAGATGTTTGGTAGGTATTGATCAAATGACTGAGTAAAAAAACTAAGGTAACCACTTCAAGATGAAACTTTAACATGATGACCTTATTAAGCATCAACTTAGAAACATGCATAGATGATTCAATACTTTCACTTTTAAATTCACTCTAATTTCCAATACAAAAAAAATCAGATACTAAGTAACTGGAAAAAATCCCCAAATTTAACTTAAATGTGATCATTTTAAAAGTTACTGCATGTCTGCACATCAATTAATATATTATCTTGGTCATATTCCTATGAAGTTTCATGACTATCATTTTATGATGCTATAGGTATAATCCTATTCTTCCCTTGCTGATCTAAAAGTCTCTTCTTTGGTCAAAAAACACTAATGGAGTTTGGCTGAGTTCATTTCTCAGAAGAACAAAGGAGAACTTCCCTTGTGGTCCAGTGGTTAAGATTCCATGCTTCGACTGCAAGGGGCATGTGTTCAATCCCTATTGAAGGACCTAAGAGCCTGCGTGCCGCACCACCGGTAAATAAGTACTACCTTTTTAAAAGAAGGACAAAGAGTCTTTCTTGTCCCTCCAGAACGAACATCTCAAGAAGAAATAGCATTTTTACTTTGTAATGTGGGTTTTCAAGTTACAATGAGAAAGGGAAAAAAATGTAAATGGAAGAGAACAGCCTGTTTGAGTTGATATGGATAAGTGTTTTAACATCGCGTAATAATTCTAATTTTGGAATGTTGTTCTGCCTGAGCCCATGAACGTCTCACTTATTTCACAGTCCGGGAGAGTGCAGCTATCTGAGAAACAGGAATAAGTTGGCATTGCCAGGGAGCCAGGTGGTTCCACTGTTTGGAAACCATCTGGTCTGAGTTTTCTCTTTGTCAGCACCATCAATACTTCAGTAGCAAGAGCTATTATAGGGTTGTGTGTGTTTCATTTCTTTAAATAAACTCAAACAAAACTACTCTGAATATAAATTCATTATTTCTTTGAATTGTGCTTGCAGAGCATAATGAAACCCTTGTCAAGACGAGTTACACTTGAATGCTTACATTCATTCCACAACTTCACAAAACCAAGTGGCGAAATACTGGAAGTATGCCTACAACTCCAGCAGCCTCTCTTGATCATATTCACCTTTAAGAGGATAACTACTGTCCACATGCCTCTGGCAAAATGGAGAATTTTTTTCTGCTGAGGTAGATACCAAGGCAAAGCTACATATTCGATGTGGACAGTAACCAGATTTAGATATCGGGATTACTCAGAGATGCAGTTATTTAATCAAAGAAGTAAAACACAGAAAGGCCTAAGAAACTTAAGCCTATTAATCCTAAGCTCAATCGACTCTTCATCCAACAGTCATTGCTGTTCAGTCAGTAACTCATGTCTGACTCCCTGCGACCCCAGGACTGCAGCAAGCCAAGCTCCCACCCCTGTCCTACACTGTCTCCCGGAGTCTGCTCAAATTCACATCCACTGAGCTGGTGATGCTATCTAACATCTCATCCTCTGCTGCCGCTTTCTCCTTTCTCCTTCAATCTTTCCCAGCAACAGAGTCTTTTCCAGTGAGTCGGCACTCTGCATCAAGTGGCCAGAAAGACAGTATGACAAATCAGTGAGCAAAACCCATCAAATCATGGCCTGAATCGCAGAACACAGGATGATAAATGTACTGCAAAGCACAGGGCCCTTTCCTCCACCAAAAAGAAAGGGTCACTGCTTACTAAAAATACCAGGCTCTCTGCAATACGTATATGTGAACAGACACTGGCATTAATAAACCTTGTCTTCTAAGACCTTAATCTCAGCTTCAGTTAAAGATAAAGTTTCCAGACCCAGATGTTTTTATCAGAATACCCAAAGTCAAATCTCCCTAAATGCCAGCATCCACCTTCCAACGGCAGGCCTCCATTTCACTGCCCTTTAGATAGAAGCTGGAAGCACCATGTCACATTCACTTAAGAAGGGACAAATTAAAGAGGTTAGAGTACTGACCTAGAGTTAAAAGAGAAAGAAACTGAGGCCAGAAGAGGTTTTACTTTCTTCTATCAGCAGGTCATCCTCAACCCCCTTCTTTGCAACAATGTTTGACTTGTCAAAATTGCTTTGCTGCATCTGCACCTGACATCTAAATCATTTGACAGGCACATAACCTTATCAAATTTCTAGTTATAGTACAAATAGAGGTAACAAACCATATCCACTGAAACTGATAACAGCTCACACAAAGAACTGCAAAGCTGTGATTGCAGGAGAGGAGGGAGTCCCTACAGACATCCTGGCCCGGGAGCCCACAGAAAGGGGAGGAGAAGCCAGGGCCAGACAAAGAGTGGAGGCGGGTTTGACTCCACCAAACCCAGATGCAGCTCTCATTCTGCCGAGACTGAAACAACCCAAAGGCCTCTCACTGGGGGTGAAAAACAACTGTGAAAAGAGTGGTATCTGTCCGCTCCAACTAGCATTTAACTTAAAAGGCAATTGGAACAAAAGCATAGAACGGTACTTTGAAAGTCCCCTGCCAACCACTACTTGCCCTAATACACTGTCAGGTTGTTAGGTACTATGTCTTAATTCAGGAGACAATGCAAGCGCCAATAGATACATCCCTGGTTTTGTCTGTAACTCAAGCCAAATGCTCATCTCTGGTATTTGCTCAGGAACACACAGGGAGAATAATGTTGCCAAAAAAGAATAAAATATTTTGAAGTAATGTTTCACATTTTAAAATTAATTTTAAATCATGGCCCTGAAACAAAAAAAAAGCCTTTAAAAAAAACCTATTTTCTTCACTTAAATGTTCCAGGCCTCTAATACTTCTGGAAAACACTGCAGAAGAAATTAAGGATATAAATATGAAAAAGTATATATGTAATTAGAGAGACAATTCCCCAGGAAAAGGACACACACTGAAATCAGATTTAAATTCACCTGATCATAAATATTCCAGCTTTCTAAACAACCCCTCATCTGAAATCCCAGGCCCAGAAAAGGCTCATGCAGGATTAAATACTCTAATCAGAACACCAAATCCTTTTAGCTTTCTAAAGGAAGAATATACATCTTATCAATATTGGATTACTTTATCTGTGAGTCTATCCTACTCTGGACATTTCTAGGTGAAATTAACAAGCTGCTTTCCAAGGTCTCCAGTTTCCTCTCATTTGTTTCCCTTCATCTCATCCTACCCAACTCCCAGTCTCAAATGCTAATGATTTTCCCTCATCAGTATCTCAAATGCAACCCACTTCTCTCCATACTTTCACCACTACTACTTATTTTTTTAAAAAGGAATGGGAAAGATAAGCATGAAAGCAATAAAAATCCATAAAATATTTAGACAAATTCTGCACAACTGAAATTTCTATGGATCATTGCATGCCTGGTATTATCCACAGAATGTCACATGATAAACTTGACAAAAATATGATGGATATGTGAATATTCAGTAGGCAGTAACAGTCAATCTAAAATATACAGGATGCACTCGAGTGTTTATTTAAAATATGATTTTTATGGAGATGCAAATGAGACTAAATCGTGATGTTTCTTATTTAAGAAAACCTGAAGTCAAGCTATGAAACTATCATTCCTTTAGTGAAATTTGAAAACCAAATACTGAGGGAAAATCAACAGGATTATTTTTTACCTGAAAAGAGGAAAAAAAAAATTTTAGCTGGGATTATATTTAAATTCACCCAACCATTAATACCCCACCTTCCTAACCATGGCCTTGGTCTGAAGCCTTTTAATCCCTGTCCCAGAAAAGGCTCATCCAGGATTAAATAACCAGAATACCAAATGCTTTTACTTTTCTAAATGAAGAATATTTGACTTATTAACATCAGGTTTGTTGTTGTGGTTCAGTCACTAAGTTGTGTCCAATTAAATTCAACAACAAATTCAAGTAAGTAAATACAAAACTGCTAGAACATTCATTCCAGCCTATTTCGTATCATCATAAAAGGCAAAACAGATAAAAAGAAAACCGTGCTTT
>SJYC01067877.1:0-46903 GCA_006408675.1 Madoqua kirkii
ACATATACAAAAAATATATAAACAAAATATGGCATAGGATACAGAAAAACACAAATAGATTTAAAGGAGATAACATTTCTGTATGGAAACAGATCCACTCAGCAGGTAACAGCACAATATATTTCTAGTCAGATGCACTTCAGAGGAGGCAATGGCACCCCACTCCAGTACTCTTGACTGGAAAATCCCATGGACAGAGGAGCCTGGTAGGCTGCAGTCCATGGAGTCGCTAAGAGTTGGACACGACTGAGTGACTTCATTTTCACTTTTGACTTTCGTGCACTAGAGAAGAAAATGGCAACCTACTCCAGTGTTCTTGCCTGGAGAATCCCAGAGATGGGGGAGCCTTGTGGGCTGCCGTCTATGTGGTCACAGAGAGTCAGATACGGCTGAAGCAACTGAGCAGCAGCAGCAGCAGCAGCAGCAGTCAGATGTACTTCATAGGTTCCCTCCGGTTCTTGCAAAATCATACATTTGCTGCATAGGGTGTGGTGAATTCCCTCCAAGCTGACTGTTTGGCTGTGCCCCTGCCTTTTAATCACTATTTTCTAAGAATAGACACCAACAATCTATGTAGTACTTTAACCATTTGTTAACAGTCCTGGGCATGGGAAAGAGGATGGAAAAGAGCAGAAGAGATACGCAAGTATCCCTAAACAGATTCTTTGTCTTCTGCTTTGTAGGATCCAAGAAAATCCATTCTCATATAGTGTCACCATGCTTATTTAACTTATATGCAGAGTACATCATGAGAAATGCTGGAAGAAATGCAAGCTGGAATCCAGATTGCCAGGAGAAATATCAATAATCTCAGATATGCATATGACACCACTCTTATGGCAGAAAGTGAAGAGGAGCTAAAGGGCCTCTTGATGAAGGTGAAAGAGGAAAGTGAAAAAGTTGGCTTAAAGCTCAATATTCAGAAAACAAAGATCATGGCATCCGGTCCCATCACTTCATGGGAAATAGATGGGGAAACAGTGGAAACAGTGTCAGACTTTATTTTGGGGGGCTCCAAAATCACTGCAGATGGTGACTGCAGCCATGAAATTAGAAGACGCTTACTCCTTGGAAGAAAAGTTATGACCAATCTAGATAGTATATTCAAAAGCAGAGACATTATTTTGCCGACTATGGTCCGTCTAGTCAAGGCTATGGTTTTTCCTGTGGTCATGTATGGATGTGAGAGTTGGACTGTGAAGAAGGCTGAGCACCAAAGAACTGATGCCTTTGAACTGTGGTGTTGGAGAAGACTCTTGAGAGTCCCTGGGACTGCAAGGAGATCCAACCAGTCCATTCTGAAGGAGATCAACCCTGGGATTTCTTTGGAAGGAATGATGCTGAAGCTGAAACTCCAGTACTCTGGCCACCTGATGAGAAGAGTTGACTCATTGAAAAAGACTCTGAAGGTGGGAGGGATTGGGGGCAGGAGGAGAAGGGGACAACAGAGGATGAGATGGCTGGATGGCATCACTAACTCGATGGACGTGAGTCTGAGTGAACTCTGGGAGATGGTGATGAACAGGGAGGCCTGGCGTGCTGCAATTCACGGGGTCGCAGAGTCGGACACGACTGAGCAACTGAACTGAACTGAACAACAATGGAAATTCACATATTACAGTGACCTGAGCAAAATAATTAAGCTGAATATAATTCAATAACTATTCTCTTTTCACAATTTGCAAAGTACTTTTGGTTTAGATCCTAACAGAGGCAACTCACTATAAGGATTAGAGGCAGCCCAAGACCAGTCATCTTTCCAAGTGTGCTGGCATTGCAATAGTTTAATTAGCCTAAACGATGGCTTAAGAAAGATTAAATTAAATGATATATAAAATCTCCTTCAAAAATAAATTCTATGGTTCTCTAATTAATATATCAAAACAGAGCTACACACAAACATGATCTCTAAGTTTTGAAGTAAACTAGCACTGAATCATAACTGTCTCTTATACACATCTCATCCCCATGGGCAAGGTGATCCAGGAAGGATGGTGCCTTCACCTAATGAAAATTGTGCTCAAAAGATTTTTTTTATAATTGGGCTCTGTGACATTCAAATAAGAATGCTGTGGTTCAGTAGTTAACTCGTGTCCAACTCTTTGCTAACCCATGGACTGCAGCTCGCAAATTATCCCCACATAAAATACTAGGACATGGATCAACTCTATTACAATGAAGTCTCAAACTAAAGCACCAGTTATATATCAGATGAACTTCAAAATGTCTCTTTGTTTTCTCTTGAGTATTAATTTCTATGATATATCTGAGTCAAAACTTATTTGAAAATTTAAAATGAAACACATGAGAATGAAAAGGGGAAATAATATTTTTTCCAAACATTAAAATAAAGAAACAGAAAAATAAATCCAAGCATCTGCTTTATATTTAAAAGAACTTCTTTTTATCTCATTTGATTATGGGCAGTTATTAACAACCCACCCACCCCCAGCAAAAGACACTATCAACTTACTATCTTGGAGTCCTATATTAGCCAGCCCAAAGCAACAGCATTCATTTTTAACTTAAAAGTTTACTCTTGATACTACATTTTTAAAGTATTGGTTGGACTAAACATTGATTAAATGGATAAAAATCAATCCACATTTTTCTTTTGGCCACACCCCATAGCACATGAAATCTTAGTTCCTCAACCAGGGACTGAACCTACATCCCTTGCATTGGAAGCACAGAATCTTAACCACTGGACCACCAGAGAAGCCCCCCAATCTACTTTTTCTAAAGTATACTATACTGTGCTGCTGCAATTATACATACACTATCTATAGGATTGGTATTAATGTGGCTATAAAGAAGATCACTACTTCCTCATGATAGCTGTAGGATTAATTCTAGCCAATCTCTGGCTATTTTCTCTGGATGTGGTTTTCCATGAAGCTCCTCAAGTGATGGCAATACTTTCTCCCAGGCCCCGGAAAGCTGGGGTGAGTGGCCCTATCACTGCTCATCGCTGCTTCCAGGCTTTTACTCCTCTCTCCTTCCCAGCTCTTTTAGGGTACATAGTGCTGGATGACACCCCACTCCACCCTTTCTACAGCTATTACACCAACATATCACCTCATTTAACCACTGACTCACTGCGCCACCCTCTGCTTCCACTCTGTCAACATTCTTAAGGGGCCTCAGCATCACCCATGCAATGCATTCAGCATCCTGGCTCCTCTCTCTTTGACCAACTCTTCTCTGTCCTCCACTCATCTCATCCTCCCACTTCCACAGCCAAAGCCTGGAGCACGATGCCAAGAGCTATGCAACCTCCAAAGTTTGTTTCAAGCCTCCCAATCAATCACCAGCACATCTACTTTTGAAGTCACTCTTCTCATTACTTTAACTCCACCAATTCTCTAGCCTCATCAGGACTTCCAATCTTCTGACCCTACCTACTGCTTACTGTCCATCACTCTCCATGTCTTCATACCTTCTACATAAATCTTGGATTATCATTACAATCTCTTCCCAGCAATTACCCTCAAGTATGTTTCTCCTCTCATCCTTTGATGTACTCTTCTGGCAAAACCCAGCCCTGGCAAAAACCCAGCTCTTTGGCTACTCTGTTTTGCATACAAAAGGCCCAATGTGGTAGAGGAAAACACACAACTGTGCTATCTGAATGCAGTTTAATATCTGATCATTTCAACTGGACCCTCAGCTCTGTCTGGCGACCTTACAAGCTGTCCCAAGTTCATCATTTTTTCACTATTCAGAAAAACTATTTCTGAACTCTTCTACAATATTCTATACCCACCCCCGGCCCACTGGGAGCCTTCTGTTTTGTTCTATTGACGATTTCTTGGTCCCTGGGCCAGTTATTCCCTGTTGATTACTTTTATTTCACTGCAGAAATGGAACTAAACAGAAGAAAACTTCATTTTCTCTATTTCCCCACCAAAAATCTTATTAACTTTTCTGTATCTGTGCCCACAGGACTCTGCCATCTCTCTCATACAGCAGGGTTAACCGTGCTGACTCCTAGATAAGGCAACCCCTCCACTCATGCACTGGGTCCTATCCCTTCTTGCTCAGTCAGGGACTTTGCTCTTTGCCCCTCCACCATCAAATTTTCTTTCTATTGAATCACGGCCTACAAACACACTGTATACCTTAGAACCCTGGGTTTCTGCTCCTTTTATAACAGCAATCCTCAAACAGTCATAGAAGCTCACAACTCCTATTTCTCTCCTCTTACTCAGTCATGATCCCATTCTAAGCAAACTTTCCTTCCACCACACCATCGAGACTCTTCAGTTTAGTTCAGTCATTCAGTCGTGTCTGACTCTTTGTGACCCCATGAATTGCAGCACTCCAGGCCTCCCTGTCCATCACCAACTCCCGGAGTTCACTGAGACTCACGTCCATCGAGTCGATGATGCCATCCAGCCATCTCATTCTCCTGTGTCCTCTTTACTTTCTGCAATGATCACTTAGTTATTTAGCAGAGCATTGTTTAGCCATGTCGTATTTGTGTCTTTTACAGTTTTCTTCCTGTAACTGATTTCTGATCCTATAACATTATGGTCAGAAAAGATGCTTGATACAATATCAATTTTCTTAAGTTTTCTAAGGCTTGATTTGTAACCCAAGATGTGGTCTATCCTGGAGAATGTTCCATGTGCACTTGAGAAGAAAGTATTCTGCTGCTTTCAGGTAGAATGTCCTATAATATTACCTCTCTGTTCTATTGTGTCATTTGAAGCTTATGATTCCTTATCTTTTTATAAAAAAGAGAGTGGAGAGCTAGCTCTCTGTCCACCACGTGAAGACATATTGAGAAGACGACCCTCTATGAACCAGGAAGCATGTGCTCTCCAGACACACTATCTGCCAGCACCTTGACCTGAGACACCCTGGCCTCCATAACTATAAGAAAACATGTGCTATGTAAGCCACCCATCCTCCGCTATCAGTTACAGCAGCCCAAATGATAAGATACTGGTCTTCAGGCCAAAGAAAACTCAGAGCACTGAGTCTAGGTAGATAAAGAATTTATACAGATTAAAATGACTCACCAAATGGAGCTCAGCCAGCCCAAAGAATGACAGTCTCCTTCCCGTCTCACTCCCAGTGTGACTTGCTCACTCATCTCTGGCTCCTCCTCTGTCAGGGCATAATCCTCCTGCAGGTTACTCATCTCCTCTCTGGTGTGCTAACTGCCAGTCTGACTGCTCCATCCTCTTCACATTCTGCTGGACTTCCTCTTCTTCCCCCATTCCACACTCCCTGCCTCACACCTGGGTGCTATAGTTGGCACATCCAAAGCATCCTGTCCAGCAAATACACCCTGCTCCATACAACAAATCAGCATCCGAACACAGTCTTACATGTGACAGCTTTTCCCAAGAGGGACACAGGGCTATAAATTAACATCCAAGGCATATAGAGAGATGTGGATATTTCCTCACAGGTTCATCTAACAATTTTCTCTGAAGCCAATGAAATGTTCTAGAATTCATTCCCATTACTAAATGGGGAATTGAATCTCTGACTTAATGAAGAGTTTAGACAGCAGATTTTTAAAGGTAGATTCAAGACTGCCAAGCCCTAATGGAAATCAAACAATGCTACCTAGCTTAGTAAAAAAGAAGAATGCTAAAGTAAGTAGAATTGTACATAAATAGATGTTTCCAAAGTTTTGAGAATACTTTTAACTTAGTGTTACAAACACTGCCATGTTGTGAAACTAATAAACCAATTTATTCAAATTAATTATCACAAATTTTGAGTAAGTAGAATTTAAATCAATGAGATTTTGATGTAAAAAATTTTTTACTTGATATCTGACTTTCTGGGATATTTTGTAGAAAGTACCCAGTTGAGAAATATATAAGGTCAGGGGTTCTTTGAAGTTTTACTTTATATTAATGATCATTTTATAAAAAAACTAGATAAACTACATTTATTTTCACCTTTTAAAAATTACTATACTAATTACTAGTAGTAAAGGTTGGTTTTAAAACAGTACCAATTTATATAGACTTTTTTCAAGCTTTATGACTGTGTGGTATCTTCTGAACAACCTACCTAAGTTTCAGTATTTTTCCACATTGTAAGTCTTGCTTTCCTAAGGAAGAAGCTATAAACTCATACCCTCAGGCTCCCATGCAGCTAGGACACAGGCTTGCGATCTAGGCACCACCAACCAGATGTACCCACAAGAGCCTTTGATGAAGAAAAGAACTTGAGGAAGCAGAATCTTCTTTCTGAAAAGGGTGATGACAAAGGCTCCCGGGCTCAGGGCAGCAGGGACATTAGTAGCAGAGGGTTGAGGGTCCAGTGGCCCACGAGGCAGCAGAAGCTGTGAGGTCGCATCACCAGACATACCAGGGTCCCTGCTGACACAGTCGTGGTTCACTCTGGGAGCGCTGACCCTGTCAGCTTAGTCTCCGGGCTTCTCTCTCCTGTTCTCACCATCTTTGAACTACCTAATATGTTCTACTAAACTTAATGTCTCCCTAAACTATTGTGAAATTAATTGCATGCAACTAAAAAATCTTTTCCAGCAAAATTTTTAAGTTTTTTAAATTTCCTCTTTAAAGCCATCAAAGAACCAACATAAGGCTTTAAAATATGTAAAGTCCCCCAAAACATAATTCAGTAGGACTGTCTAATTAGATTAAAATATAAGCTTCCCTGGTGGCTCAGATGGTAAAGAATCTGCCTGCAATGCAGGAGACCCAGGTTCGATCCCTGGGTCATGAAGATGTCCTGGAGAAGGGAATGGTTACCCATTCCAGTATTCTTGCCCAGGAAATCCCACAGACAGAGGAACCGACAGGCTATAGCTCATGGGGTCACAAAGAGTTGGACACAATTGAGCAACTAACAGTTTATACTCATGCAACCTCTGGTCACAAAATCTAACCAGCAAAGGACATCACTGCATGGTAGCCAAAGAACACCACTAAATCCTGAATGATGTTAACCCACACCCTAGGAAGGGTATGAAAATGAGGACCTTAATGTAAAAGGAGCTTGTTAACCAAATGAAATTCTTACAAAGGCAGGGATTTATTTTTTAGCATGCACATTTATCAGCTGTCTCCAAAATTATGGTTCATAATGAACTCGCCCGAAAGTCAGTGGCTTACAATCCTAAGCATTTATTTTTCTTGCTCACAGGTCTTCATGTCTCAATCTGCTTGGCTCCAGGGGGTGTTGCTTCTGTTCCATGTGCCCCCATGACCCCCTTAGGCCAGCAGCCATCCAGAACACACTCTTCTCATAGTGGATGCAGGAGCACCAGAGGCCAAACCAACCACAGAAGCACACTAAGATCTCTGCAGGCATCATGTCTGCTAAGTACACAGTCATGCCCAACATCAATGGGGCAATGGTACCTCCTTGAATGGAAGCCCCTACAAAATCACATGGAAAGGGGTGGGCATACAGTTCTAGAAGGGAGAGGTGAAAGATGGAATAAAACATTGCAGTTAAGTGCTGAAGTCATCCCCTCCCTACTCCAGGGCACTGCCACCCTCATCAGCTCTCGAAGGAGCAAACTATATTCGCTTATCATGGTTTACCAGGCTTCAGCGTCACATCACTCACTCACCACCCTCACTGTGGCCAAAAGCAACACACATTATGCATAAAGATTGGGCCAGCACATTGTCATATTAAACAATACCCACAGAAACAACTGCACCCATCTCACAACAGAGTCCTCTCCCAGCAAACACAATAAATATTACATATCTCCAATTACCAAACCTCAGAAGGCAAAGTGATTCTTCTTGTACGGTAATTTAAACTGTCTTTCAGCCCAGCCAGTTAAATCATGTTTTCTCACATTTTGAACTGTGCTGACCTAAATGGAATATACTTTGTCACTGAGTCATTTATTTGATGTCATACCTAATTGCTCTCTTTAGTTCTTCCATGTGCAGTCAATTTATCAGACAAAATGTATTTGAACTTGAAACTGACTCTTTGCAAGAGGAGCTAGAGGCAAAGTATGGCTAACACATCTCCAGAAGGATCTTTCATTGAACTTAATCAATAAGCTCCAAAAAGAGTAATTGCATCTATAATAGACATTAATTAAAGCGCTAACGATCACTGCGGTAATTAATAAGATGATCAAGCATACCTAATTCAGGGTCTTTTTAAAATATTTATTTATTTTGTCTGTGCCAGGTCTTAGTTGAGGCATGTAGGATCCTGATCTTTATGGCACTCAGGATCTTTAATTGCAGTATGCGAACTCTTAGTTGCAGCGTGTGGGATCTAGTTCACTGACCAGGGATCAAACCTGCAGCCCCTGAATTAGGAGTGAGGAATCTGAGCTGCTGACCACCAAGAAGTCCCTAACTCAGTGGCTTTTTGCCTTCAAAATTCAGACTACAAGATAATCAGTTTCACTGCTCATAATCTAAGAAGCCAAACTCGTAGTGGTAATTAGCAAGTGGTGCTTTATTACAAACACCTCTCCTAAAGCCAAGCATCCACACATCTTGGGTTGGAAAAACTTGAGGGTGCTGGAAAACCCTCACCTTTGAAACAAAGGCTGAAAGTCAGGGAAATGCAAAAGGAAAACGTTCCTGAAAAGAAATGGTTATTCCCTTCCGAAAAATGCTCAGTAACGAAAGAGGAGCCCTGGGCTAACCAGCCTGCAGCACAGATATCAGAAGAAATTATGTTTATAGTCCCCAGGGGTGGGGAAAACGAGCACCGCCTTCTTGAGAAGGAAACATATTAGTAATTGCATCAGATGTGAAGGTGGCTGCTTGACCATCCTGCCAGCGAGACAAAAGGAGCCGGGCAGTCGCTGTCGTTTCGGTGCAAGGTTAAAGCTGCCACACAGAAGCAAAAGGGACCCTCAGCTCAGGCAAGGCCTAAAAAGTGAAGATTCTCGAGTTCAGTGCAATTACGAAGGGACTCGCAGCAGCACCGCATTGCTGAGGAATACCAATGAGCAGTGCTATGGTAACCGAGGAGACAAATCTATCAGGAAGATAAATAGGAAGATGCTGGGGAAGCGAAATGAATTCCCAAGTTTCCTGTTCTATATTTTTGTAAACTGTTGCTAATAACCTCTACCTATCAAAACATCCTTGAATTCTTTTTTAATTTCCACAACCTACTTTTATGGTTTATTCTTGAGCCATTTTCACACATTCTAAAGCTGACACAGCTGTTCGGGAGCTATCTCTGCAAATGCTGCTCGGTTTGAAAATAATTATCTCTGAGTAGATAAGGCTAGCTATGAGCTAGATGCTGTGCACAGCAATTCTTCCTGCTGTCTCAACCCACTTACTCTTTGTGGTACTAATTCTTTTCCCTTTACAGTATATCAAACACACACACACACACTTCCATTTTTAATCTTAAGAAGGAAGCACTCCCCTTTCCATGCCCAGCTTCCTCTACACCACTAATCCCTGCCAGCAGGCTTGGACCACAGCTCCCTCGGGCTCATAACCCAGCCAAGTCTAACATGGCATCCATGGGCCATTCACATTTACCAAGAGCCTTGGGAGTTTGAGATTTTTAGAGGACTCTTCCATGGAACAATGCAAAATCAGTTCATGTACCACTGAACTGCATCCTCAGGGCCCAGAGCTTTAGAATTATTAGGTAATACCAAGCCATTTAAGGTATTTCCTTCCTATAGAAGTCTGTTGTTATTCAGTCGTTAAGTTGTATCTGACTCTTTGTAATTCCATGGACTACAGCATGCCAGGCTTCCCTGTCCTTCACTATCTCCCAGAGTTTGCTCAAACTCATGTCCATTGATTCTGTGGTGCCATCTTACCCTTTCATCCTCCTTTATCCCTTTCCCCTCTGCCCTCAATCTTTCCCAGCATCAGGGTCTTTTCCAGTGAGTTGGCTATTCCCATCAAATGGCCAAAGTACTAGAGCTTTAACTTCAGCATCAGTCCTTCCAGTGAATATTCAGGATTGATTTACTTTAGGATTGACTGGTTGGATCTCCTTGTAGTCCAAGGGACTCTCAAGAGTCTTCTCCAACACCACAGTTCAAAAGCATTATTTTTCAGCTCTTAGCCTTCTTTACGGTCCAACTCTCACATCTGTACATGACTACTGGGAAAACCATAGCCTTGACTATACAGACATTTGTCAGCAAAGTGATATCTCTGCTTTTGAATATGATGTCTAGGTCTGTCATACCTTTTCTTCCAAGGAGCAAGCATCTTTTAATTTCATGGCAGCAGTCTCTGTCTTCAGTGATTTTGGAGCCCAAGAAAATAAAATATTTAACTATTTCCACAGTTTCCCTATCTATTTGCCATGAAGTGATGGGACTGGATGCCATGATCTTTGTTTTTGAGTTTTAAGCCAGCTTTTTCACCCTCCTCTTTCACCTTCATCAAGTGGCTCTTTAGTTCCTCTTTGCTTTCTGTCAGTAGGGTAACCTCTTATCTGAGGTTATTGATATTTCTCCCCACAGTCCTAATTCCAGCTTGTGATTCATCCAGCCTGGCACTTCGCATGATGTACTCTTCATGTAAGTTAAAAAAGCAGGATGACAATATACAGCCTTGTCATACTCCTTTCCCAATTTGGAACCAGTCCACTGTCCCATGCCTGGTTCTAACTGTTGCTTCTTGACCTGCATACAGTTCTCTCAGGAAGCAGGTGAGGCCATCTGGTGTTCCCATCACTTTAAGAATTTTTCAGTTTGTTGTGATCCACACAGTCAACAAAGCAGTGGTCAATGAAGGAGAAGTAGATGCTTTTCTGGAACTCTCTTGCTTTTTCTATGACCCAACAGATGTTGGCAATTTCATCTCTGCTTCCTCTGCCTTTTCTAAATCTAGCCTGTACATCTTGAAGTTCTTGGTTCACGTATTGTTGAAGCCTAGCTTGAAGGATTTTGAGCATTATCCTGCTAATATGTGAAATAGGTACCATTGTACAGAGCCTGAACATTGTTTGGCATTGCCTTTCTTTGGGATTGGAATAAAAACTGATCTTTTCCAGTCCTGTGGCCACTGCTGAGTTTTCCAAATTTGCTGGCATATTGAATGCAGCACTTTAACAGCATCACCTTTTAGGATTTGAAATAACACAGCTGGAGTTCCATCATCTCCACTAGCTTTGTTCATAGTGATGCTTCCTAAGGCCCACTTGACTTTACACTCCAGGATGTCTGGCTCCAGGTGAGTGACCCACACCATCATGGTTATCTGGTTCATTAAGACCTTTTTTGCATGTTGTTCTGTATACTCTTGCCACCTTTTCTTAATATCTCCTCGCTTCTGTTAGGTCCTTGCTATTTCTGTCCTTTATCAAGCCCATCTTTGCAGGAAATGTTCCCTTGGTATCTCCAATTTTCTTGAAGAGGTCTCTAGTCTTTCCCATTCTGTTGTTTTCCTCTATTTCTTTGCATTGTTCACTTAAGAAGTCCATCTTATCTCTCCTTGCTGTTCTCTGGAGCTCTGCACTCAGTCGGGTGTATCTTTCTCTTTTGCCTCTGTCTTTCACTCTTCTGTCCTCAGCTGTTTGGAAGGCCTCCTCAGACACCACTTTCTTGCATTTCTTTTTCTTTGGGATGGCTCTGGTCACTGCCTCCTGCACAGTGCTACGAACCTCTGTCCATAGTTGTTCAGGCACTCTATCAGATCTAATCCATTAAATCTATTTGTCACTTCCACTGTATGATCCTAAGGAACTGATTTAGGTCACACCTGAATAGTCTAGTGGTGTTCCCTACTTTCTCCAATGTAAGCCTGACTTTTGCAATAAAGAGCTCATGATTTGAGTCACAGTCAGTTCCAGGTCTTTTTTTTTTTTTTTTTTTTTGCTAACTGTACAGTGCGTCTATAACAATAGAATGGGAAAGACTAGAGATCTCTTCAAGAAAATTAGAGATAACAAGAAAACACTTCATGCAAAGATGGGCTCGATAAAGGACAGAAATGGTATGGACCTAACAGAAGCAGAAGACATTAAGAAGAGGTGGCAGGAATACATGGAAGAACTATACAAAAAAGATCTTCATGACCCAGATAATCATGATGATGTGATCACTAATCTACAGCCAGACATCTTGGAATGTGAAGTCAAGTGGGCCTTAGAAAGCATCACTACAAACAAAGCTAGTGGAGGTGATGGAATTCCAGTTGAGCTCTTTCAAATCCTAAAAGATGATGCTGTGAAAGTGCTGCACTCAATATGCCAGCAAATTTGGAAAACTCAGCAGTGGCCACAGGACTGGAAAAGGTCAGTTTTCATTCCAACCTCAAAGAAAGGCAATGCCAAAGAATGCTCAAACTACTGCACAATTGCACTCATCTCACACGCTAGTGATTCTCCAAGCAAGGTTTCAACAATACATGAACCACGAACTTCCAGACGTTCAAGCTGGTTTTAGAAAAGGCAGAGGAACCAGAGATCAAATTGCCAACCTCTGCTGGATCATGGAAAAAGCAAAAGAGTTCCAGAAAAACATCTATTTCTGCTTTATTGACTATACCTCAGCAGTGGCCACAGGACTGGAAAAGGGCAGTTTTCATTTCAATCCCAAAGAAAGTAAAGGGAATGCTTAAGTAAATTAAGGTAAATGGAATATCAAGCAATCATTCCAAAGAGGGAGCTCTAAATATATGTATGTAATTATCCGTAAGATGCAGAGATAGAAAATTTTAAGAGCATGATTCAGGAGATAGTGTGTAGTAAACCATCAATGATTTAAAGAAAGGGATCCTGTTTCATTGGCTCAGATGGTAAAGCGTCTGCCTGCAATGTGGGAGAGCTGGGTTCAATTCTGGGATTGGGAAAGTCCCCTGGAGAAGGAAATGGCAATCCACTCCAGCACTCTTGCCTGGAAAATCCCATGGACGGAGAAGCCTGATAGGCTACAGTCCATGGGGTCTCAGAGTCAGACAGGACTGAGCAACTTCACTTTCACTTTTCACTTTCATCTTGTTTCATCCTGTTCACATAGAAACTGAAGCTTGGATGGTTTACGTAGCTTTCAGGTAGATGGCAGAATCAGAACAACCTCCCATCCACCAAGCCCTGCTCAGTTATTTTCAGTTATCCTGAATAAGAGGCACTTCCTCCCTGCCACTCCCTTGCCCCTCCCCCCTTACCACTGGACCTTTGCTTATGCCCTTCCCTTGGGCCGAAAACGTCCTTCTTTCTCTCCTCTCTCTCTAGTTGATTTCTACTCATTCTCCAGATCTCAGTTTAAATCTCTTTTCTTCCTAAATGTTCATTGGACTAGGTTTCTCTTCTCAAATCTATGTTTTGGGGGTTGGGGGGGCTGAGAAAACGGAGGGATACAGAGAGAAGGCTTCCAAGCAGAGATGGAGGCTTAAGGTCATGCTGCTTGCTTTTTTTTTTTTAATTTTTATTTATTGATTTACTTATTTTTTATTTTTGGTTGCTCTGGGTCCTCCTTGCTGTGCATGGGCTTCCTCTAGTTGCGGCGAGTGAGAGTTACTCTCTAGTTGCAGTGCACAAGCTTCTCAATGCAGTGGCTTCTCTTGTGGAGCACAGACTCTGGAGCACAGACTCTGGAGCACAGGCTCAATCGTTGTGGCCCACGGCTTAGTTGCCCCAGGGCATGTGGAATCTTCCGGGACCAGGGATTGAACCGGTGTCACCTGCATTGGCAGGCGGATTCTTAACCACTGGACCACCAGGGAAGTCCATGTCCCCTTCTTGAAGGCAGACCACTTCTAGTGCCTGGTTCATGCTGGAGTATAAATGTCCAGCCTCTGCAGCCCAGTTCAGTTCAGTCACTCAGTCGAGTCCGACTCTTTGTGACCCCTTGAATCGCAGCATGCCAGGCCTCCCTGTCCATCACCAGCTCCACTCTGCAGCCCAACTTCCACAATTCTGTGGAATCTCGTCAACCTCACAGCTTCCTGAGTTGTAGGCTGAGGACTTTCAGGAACTCAACTTCCCCCTCCCTGTCCCCATCTTCCTCCCTAGGTGTTGATTCCAAGTGCCCTCCCTAATCAACTTCCTAGTAAAGTGGCTCTCAGAGAAACTGCCACTAAATCCCAGAGAACAGTGATAGATTGGAATGCCCTTGGTCCCCTACCTTCCCACATTCTCTGATGACTCCTCACTCAGCAATTCCAGAGTTTAGGGAGTTCCCTGCATTGCAACTGGAGAGCGGCAGGTGACACTCATCCTCAGAACTCCCCAGAATTCCCCCACTGGCACCCTCACTGTGGCAGTTCCACCTACACAGCCTGGACTGAGACTCTTTGTTCCACATCTGGTGCCCACGCTGGACTGCTTTGCAGGACAGAAACCTTGCCTACCTTGCTCCTCTCTGGTAGAATGGTGTTTGTAGAATGGCTGAATGAATGAAGTCCTGCAAGACTACTCATCTTACAAATGAAACAGTTTCAGAGAAGTAACTGATCCAGAGAAAGTGACTATGAGTGGTGGAGACTGAATGCAGCCCAGCCCGCCTCTTCCAGAGGGACTGGAGTGAAGTGAAATTGCTGTCGTTCTTTGCGACCCCATGTACAGTAACCTACCAGGCTCCTCTGTCCACGGGATTTTTCCAGGCAAGAGTGCTGGAGTGGGTTGCCATTTCCTTCTCCAGGGGATCTTCCCAACCCAGGGATCGAATCCGGGTCTCCTGCATTGCAGACAGATGCTTTACCATCTGGGCCACCAGGGAAGCCACCAGAGGGACTAAGAACATGGGGACTATGGAGATCAGAGGTCCTGATTGCTCACTGTGGCATACACATAGTTCTCACATTGGAACGTTGCCCTGTGTGAGATTTTAAAATGGAATTTGGAGGGGTTGAGATGAGGTGGTGGCAAGTAACGTCAGTCCTTTAGAGAAAGTAACACAGACCTGCCAGGTAAAATGACATTCTCATGCCACTGCCAACAGGACATTTTTGGAGGAAGGAGTGATAAATTACCCCATGCTTTGTTTACCAAAAGGATTTAGGATTAAGGAATTCTTGAGGTATCTCTTGTGGTCATGTCCTATCAGAGGATCTCAGCTGGATCAAAGTTGCAGGGTGAGTTCCAAAGATTAAGTGTCAGGACTTCTCAGGTGGTCCAGTGGCTAAGATGCCAAGCTCCCAATACAAGTGGCCGAGGTTCAATCCCTGATCAGGGAACTAAATCCCACATGCCACAACAAAGATCAAGGATATCGCATGCTGCAACTAAGACCCAGCATAGTCAAATAAATAAAAATAAATATTAAAAAAGAAGAGTTTAGTGCCCCAAACCAAGGTTTAGTTACCTCCCTCCTGGTAGGGTGCCTTTTCTTAGGAAACGCAGGAAAGACTGTCTAGAGAATGGGGCTGAGGTGGGGAGCACAGATGGAATTTTACAAATTGGAGGCAGCTACTTTATAGAAACACAGACAAGTCAAGGCAACTTTTGAAAATATGACTTGCCTGCACATAAGCCGTTCACAGCCCCAAAGACTATGGCATCTGAACCTAAGCTGCTGAGTCAAAGGGATGGGTCTGAATTCCAGGGGATTCAAATTCTTTTCTGACTTATAAAGGAATAAAATGGCTACTGTCTTTATCTGAAAGATTTTTGCACCAGGCACAGTGTTAAAAATAGAAGTGGCTGTTATTTTCAAATATTCAACTCTTCTAGACCGTTGAGACATTTTCTGTGTATCATATAATTGAATCCTCACATTATCCCAGGAGGTAAGTACTACTGTTATCCTCCTTGAAAGAGATGAGGAAACCAAGGCTTCAGGAGGCAAAGTGACTTGCCTGGGTCAGACAGCTGGACCAAGACTTGACCGTTCAGTCTGATGCAAAGTCCAAGTGTTGCCCAGCAATGTTTGTGTGCTTGAAGCACAGTAGGGCCAACAAACCAAAACACTGGAGTTCAGTGAGCCAAGTGAGGCTCGTGCTCAAAAACCTTGAATTCCCCAATGGTTTAGGGGAGAAGTTTTATAGGTGAAATTTGGGGTTGAGGGCTGCAGGATGTATGACTTTCTTCTGATTGGTTGCTGGTGAGGTAACAGGGCAGTGCTCCAGGAATCTTTCGTCTGTCCTTGAACTACCATCCTCCACCTGTGTGGGGGCCATAGTTCTCCAGAACTCATAGATATTGTTACATATATTCCTTGAGGAGGAACCAGAACCCTGCCCCAAGGCTGCACTATTTCTTGGCTGTTCCTCCTGTGTTTCTGTATTCCCTCCCTTCCCAGATTAGCAGCTGTTTGAAAAGATCTAAGAAATGTCCAAAGCTCATTGTTTATAGACCCTTTAAACAAAGAAACACATTAAGGTTACACACTTTCAAGTTTTTGTTAATATTTGTGGAGAAGATTTTTAAGATTTGTATTTGTTCTTGACAAGTACAGACTTCCCTAGTGACTCACTTGGTAAAGAATCTGCCTGGGATGCAGGAGACCCAGGTTCAATCCCTGAGGGTGGTGGAGGTGGGCAAGATTTCCTGGTGAAGAGAATGGCAACCCACTCCGGTATTCTTGCCTGGAGAATCTCAGAGAGGAGCTTGGAGGGCTTCTACTGTCCATGGAGTTGCAAGGAATTGGCACAGGAGATGACTTTGACAAGTACTGCTGCTGCTGCTGCTAAGTCACTTCAGTAGTGTCCGACTCTGTGTGACCCCATAGATGACAGCCCACCAGGCTCCCCCGTCCCTGGGATTCTCCAGGCAAGAACACCAGAGTGGGTTGCCATTTCCTTCTCCAATGCATGAAAGTGAAAAGTAAAAGTGAAGTCGCTCAGTCGTGTTCGACTCTTAGTGACCCCATGGACTGCAGCCTACCAGGCTCCTCCGTCCATGGGATTCTCCAGGCAAGAGTACTGGCGTGGGGTGCCTTGAACCTCAAACAAGACAGGTTTGAAATGCACAGGTCCATGTCTTGGATAGGACCACGCGATCTGTGGCTGGCTGAATCCGTGGATGGGAAACTGCAGGTGTGGAGGGATGAGTGTAAAGTTATAGATGGATTTTTGGTTTCATGGAGGGTTGGTGCTCCTGATCCCCACATTGTTCAAGGGTCAACTGTAATCTTAAGGAGGCTGTGATCTAAAATTTGGGCAAGAGAGCCCTTTCAGCAGTTAATTTTTAAAAGACCTCAAAAATAAAGTAGGGAATTCCCTGGCAATTCATTGGTTAGGTATTGGCACTTACACTACCTGGATTCAGTCCTGATTGAGGAACTAAGATCCATCAGGCTGGGCAGTACATCATAAATAAACGAAATAGACGCTCTCTTCAGTTGACTTCCCTGATAGCTCAGTTGGTAAAGAATCTGCCTGCAGTGCAGGAGACCCCGGTTGGATTTCTGGGTTGGGGAGATCCACTGAAGGGATAGGCTACCCACCACAGTATTCTTGGGCTTCGCTGGTGGCTCAGATGGTGAAGAATCCGCCTGCAATGCAGGCAACCTGGGTTCGATCCCTGGGTTGGGAAGGTCCCCTGGAGAAGGGAAAGGCTACCTACTCCAGTATTCTGACCTGGTGAATTCCGCAGACTATAGTCCATGGGGTTGCAAAGAGTCCGTCCAACACAACTGAGTGACTTCCACTCACTCAGTCTCAAGCAAGTGTGGGCATGGTTTTAGATACCACCTGGTTATTTATATTTCTAAGACCCAGTTCGGTTTACATCTTCAAGGGATATAGAGACAATGCAAGCTTTCTCCTAGGCATTTTGGAGTGTAATTGTCTATAATCAGAAGTCTAGAGTAATTATTATTAATGGTTTTCCTTGTTTCTGAGTGTACAATCAACCTCAGGCCAATTCACTTTAGAGGAGACAGCCTTTAATATCATATCTATCTAATCTCAACTGTCAGCCTTCAGCTGAGCTACTTCCTGGTCATTTGCAGGAAGGACTGGGAAAAGTTCTGGTCATCTGTTTCCTTTGTGAAAGGGGAAGTGGGTTTCAGCCAGGGGTCCATAGATCCAAAAGTTCTGCTAGAGGATCAGGGACAGGCTGTTGGGGATAAGAAGTGTGTAAGAGGAGGGGATAGGGGATTTAGGTCAGGTTTGGTTTTTAATTTGTCCTAAATTTAATTTCTGTTCTTTCACCTTATTAAGAGAGTCCCAAAGGCTGGCCATTATATTTCTTTGTATTCATTTTTTAGTCCTCTCTCCCATGGGTACCAATGAGACCATTGTTTTAGGAGGAGAAAAATTTTCAATCTAGAGGTTTTTGCTATTCAAAAGATTCATTGTCTGGTGAGTAAGCTTTTCTTAATAGCAACTCAACCCAATAAGCCTTTTACAGCTTCATGGTGGATGCAAGAAGAGTGCAAAAGACAGAGGTTTCACAAGACCCAGGAAGTTCATTCCCAAAGAGAATCTGAGAAAGCAAAGCAAAAGCTCAGCCAGGCAAGGGGACATCTCTCTCCATCACCCCGTTGTATTGGCTTTTGATGACACTTACAAACGCATCCCTGGTACCCTTGCAACTCTGATTTCCCACCTAGGACAGCACTGCAAGGTTCTGGTTATCTACACGGTCTCTGTTAAAATGTAGACCTGGGTGTAAATGCCAGATAGTTACATGGCTTTGGGCAAATTGCTCTATTTCTCTGAACCTTAATTTTCTCATCCTTAAAAAGGAATAAGACCCAGGAAGTTCATTCCCAAAGAGAATCTGAGAAAGCAAAGCAAAAGCTCAGCCAGGCAAGGGGACATCTCTCTCCATCACCCCGTTGTATTGGCTTTTGATGACACTTACAAACGCATCCCTGGTACCCTTGCAACTCTGATTTCCCACCTAGGACAGCACTGCAAGGTTCTGGTTATCTACACGGTCTCTGTTAAAATGTAGACCTGGGTGTAAATGCCAGATAGTTACATGGCTTTGGGCAAATTGCTCTATTTCTCTGAACCTTAATTTTCTCATCCTTAAAAAGGAAGCGAATAATATATCCCCTTCCTGGGATGTTGGCTACAAATTAGCTAATGCATGATAAGCACTCAGCATAGCTTTTTAGAAAACTGTCTTTATTCTTTAGTAACTGGAAAAAAATCAAGTAATACAGAAAAAATGTTTCATCAGCTGTAGAGGCGAGAGACACTGGGTGACCCTGGGTGACCCCCGAGAGAAGTGGAGGCTCCTCTGGGAGGAAACCTGGAAACAGTGAGAAGGAGCATTGTGGACCAGAACAAGCCCCCACCACCCACGTGAGACAGGTTATGCCACCTTCGGAGATGCTGAAGTGCCTCAGGTATGAAACCAAATTCCAGTTCTCTTGGCCTGGCCCTGGGGAGGAGATACTGGGATGTGTGGGGAGGAATGTGGGTTTCATGGCATCTGGTCCCATCACTTCATGGGAAATAGATGAGGAAACAGTGGAAACAGTGTCAGACTTTATTTTGGGGGCTCCATAATCACTGCAGATGGTGACTGCAGCCATGAAATTAAAAGATGTTTACTCCTTGGAAGGAAATTTATGACCAACCTGGATAGCATGTTCAAAAGCAGAGACATTACTTTGCCAACAAAGGTCCATCTAGTCAAGGCTATGGTTTTTCTAGTAGTCATGTATGGATGTGAGAGTTGGACTGTGATGAAAGCTGAGCACCAAAGAATGGATGCTTTTGAACTGTGTTGTTGGAGAAGACTCTTGAGAGTCCCTTGGATTGCAAGGAGATCCAACCAGTCCATTCTGAAGGAGATCCGCCCTGGGTGTTCTTTGGAAGGGATGGTGGTAAGCTGAAACTCCAGTACTTTAGCCACCTCATGCAAAAGTAGACTCACTGGAAAAGACTCTGATTCTGAGAGGGATTGGGGGCAGGAGGAGAAGGGCACAACAGAGGATGAGATGGCTGGATGGCATCACTGACTCGATGAATGTGAGTCAGAGTGAACTCCAGGAGTTGGTGATGGACAGGGAGGCCTGGCATGGTGTGATTCATGGGGTCAGAAAGAGTCGGATACTACTGAGCGACTGAACTGAACTGATAGTGCGTCTCCATCTATATAGCATTCTGCTTTACAGCGAATACACAAAAACTGCTATATCTTCCCTCGAAACTGAGATCCACCATTCAGAATGCCTTTTGGCATAAACAGACTTTGATTTGTTCAACAAAATACTGTGATTTTCAACCTTGTTTTTGGTTTAAGTCATTGAATACCGAAGAATATGCTGATGTGCCTTAATCATAGTTAATAGCTTACAATTTGTCCTAGATTTTTACAGTAAGTCTCCTATACACACACCTTCAAGTTGTGAGCTTTGAACGATGCGACATGCGTCCGCATATCCACTCACATGCGTTAGTTCGTGCGTCTGATGTGCACTGTCACGCACCTGCCTCCTCTGCAAGTGGCTGTGCTTGAGTGTACTTTACACAGTGCAGTACTGTTGCTGTGCAACATGAGGCGTTTACTAATGAAGGTGATGGAACTGGAGGCCCAGAGAAAGGAGGAAGAGAGACAAGAGCAAGAAGTAACTGAAGAACCGGAGAGATTCACAATGCAGGAAATGGCAAGAGGGTTTTCTCTCTTTGAGGAAGCACTGTTAGGTTTTGAAGTACAGGATGTGAACACAGAATGGTATTTGAAGGCTGCAGCAGCTATTCAGAACACAATCCAGTGCTACTGAGTCATCTTTGACAAGAAAAAAAGAGCTACTCCCCAGACATCACTGAATCATTTTTTCAAGAGGGTTGATAGAATTGAATCCAGCAATGAACCAGAACCTGTGCCATCAACACCAAGCATGAGTGAAACTGCAGCTTGCCCTCCATCTCCTGCAGCTGACGATCCTTCGGCTCTGCCGTCTTCCACCTCCCCTTCCTCCTCTTGTGGGTAGCCCTTCTTGCCTCTTCGCTCGATGCCAGCCCCTGTATGCCAGGTGTTGTGCTGAACTATTGTACTTTCAAGGTACTGTACTGTAAGATTAAACATGTTTTATTTTGCATGCTTGTTTTTTATGTATTATTTGTGTAAAAAGTATTACAAACCTATTACAATACAGTACTATATAGTCAACTGTGTTAGTTGGTACGTAGGCTAACTTTGTTGGACTTAACAAATGAATTGGACTTACAAAAATGCACTCACAGAATGAAACTTGTTCATTTATAGGGGACTTATTGCATTATATTTCTTTTTACTGCCTTCTTAAAATTCCACTAATTCAACAACTCATCAAAAAGTAGGTGAGTCAACACTCCTTTATTGAAAGGGACAATCCAGGTCATGAGAAGTAACTGATTGATTTAACTTTTCCCTAATAATCTCTCCTGAGACTATCATCAGCCTCTAAATTCTCAAATTACTGCTGCTCCTTGGATATTTTCCATAAACTAATAGATTATTTAACCATCCATGATAAATTATTTAATAAGTAATTCCACTATTTTTCATAAATCAGGAATTTCACTAAGTTTTAAAATGATGAACAAGTAGTTCCTTTGTCCCCTTTTTTTCTTTTTGAGCTTTGCAAGTAACACCTAAACATGCCCTAGACCATCTCCATAATCCAGTTCTCCTTCTTTGTTTTAACCCCCTCTACTCTGTCCAACCCCATGGGACTTCCTGTTCTTCAGGCACACATCATCACATCATCCTGTACAATCCTTTCAACATCTATGTGTGTGGTTATCATAACTACACTTAGGAGAAACAAACTCAAAAATTAAAATACTTCCCAAAGCCACATAACTAGCATGAAACAGTAAGTATTTTTACCCAGACCTGAATCCATGCTCTTTCATTCTACCTTATAGGTTCCCTGTACCAAGTTTCAGGAGTGAGTTTTCTCGAAAAGGTGAAGACAATGAACAGGATTTGGGGATGTTACCTCCAGAATGCCTGTCTTGCTCACAAGCCCCATCTCACTTCAAAATTAAGGGAAACAGCTGTCATTTTCAAAAGTGATCAGCATCACCCTATGTGCAGTGAAGGGAACTATGCAGCATCTTGGACAAAGCGACTCCAGTTAATGCTTGCTAGGTGCCTGCGGTGTGCCAAGACCTGTACTGGGCCTGCTTGCAGAAGATTTTATTGCTAACCTCATGCTAACCTTTGAAGAGAGAGAGAAAAATCACCTTTTTAAAATGAAGTAGATAAGAGTGTAAGAAAATTGTCCAAGACCACATAGTGTTAAGTGATGGGAAGAGGTTTAAACCCAAGAGGTTTAAAGTGTTAGTCACTCAGTCATGTCCGACTCTGTGCAACCTCACGGACTGTCCCACACTGCCAGGCTCCTCTGTCCATGGAATTCTCCAGGTAAGAATACTGGAGTGGGTTGCCATTTCCTTCTCCAGGGAATCTTCCTGACCCAGGGATCAAACCCAGGTCTCCTGCACTGCAGGTGGAGTCTTTACCACCTGAGCCACCAGGGAATCCTCCTTCACTTTCACTAGTTTAAGTCACTCCAAAACCCTTATTCTTTCCTTCACATTCCACTTGCTCTTCGGGGTTAGACTGTCTAATGGTCAGCTTTCTAGCCAAGCCATTGAACTGCGTAAGGTACCTTCTTAAAAATGCCATAGGTCACCTAAAACCACCCCAAAATTACCCAAAGGTTCACAGGGGTATTTTTTATATATCACAAATGTCAAAACTAATTGCAAAGCTAAAGAAATTTAAAGAGCAGATATCCTGCTCTTTAAAGATTTAAAGAACCTTTAAAGAATTTAAAGAATCAGAATCAACACTGATTCAATATTGAGATTCTTCTCAGCTCTCTTTCTCTCTCTAAACCTCAAAACACATTTTGAAATGTGTGTGCAATCAATCACCATCTTGGCCACTTCACAAATGTTCAAACTAGACAACAATTTGTTATGTGTAACTATACAACACTTGTGTAACTTATCTATGTATAATCAACGTTTTCTTTTCAAAAATCAGTCCTTCTACATTGCAACTGCATGTGGTTTTAGAAAGCTTCCATCATTAATAATTGGCTTTCTCCTGAGTGTCAGTTTCATCCATCCGTACGGAAGTCAGTTCCCCTTAAATAATCACTGGAACTCTTCAAGGCAGTGCTAATCCTGAACTCACTCACTCTCAATCCTGTATTCATTCAAATGTTATGGTGTGGGCTTACAGAGGCAATGGCCCCTGGACAATCTATCTTTGATCACAGGCCTGACAACAGTTCCAGCTACTCAAGGGCCTCAGTCACACTGGACTCTCTCTATCCCAGTGGCACCACCAAGAGGGTACAGCATAGGGAGGTAAGTGGCCACAGTCTCCATCAGACAACCCCCCACCAAGAACACTGGAGTGGGTTGCCATTTCCTTCTGCAGGGGATCTTCCCAACCCAGAGTCAAACCCAGGTTTGATCAAACACCAAGTCAACACTCAATCTCAGTAAAAGCAGCAACTTGTTATATGAACACAGCATCCAGCCATGTGGCTTAAGAGCCTCTCCCACTTCCAACTGGTTTGCTCATTGAAAGGTCCTCCCAAAGAAACTCTAGAGCCCAACGCCTTCTGCCCTCACATACAACAGTCTTCATTCTGTGCCTCCTTTAGAGTGCGCTCCTCCTTTCCTTTGCCTTAATGATCTGCTTGAGTACCACTTGCTTTCATTACAGCACACATTTCCTAACTTGGCTCCCTCCTTCTGATCTCTCCCCATCCAATTCACTCTGCGGCCTGACTAACCCTGCTTCAATGTCATGTTCAGCAAACCACTCCCCTGTCCTGAGAACTGGTAGCTCCCCTGCTTGATGATACAGCCCAGACTCCTCAGCATACTATTCAAGTGCCTTACACCCAGACTTCCTCTTCTGTTATCTTCTGTGGGGTTCCAGGGTCCACTGATGATCAGTAAACACATCTGTCACAGTCCCAGCTTCACCCACAGTTTACCGGGCCCTGCTATCTCTCGCACTACCTGTCAAAATCCTGTCCTCCATTAAAGCACTTCTTCCTCTCAAAAGCCATGCTTCCTTTCTCATTATACCCATCAATATCCTCTAAAGTATTTTCCATTGAAAGTGATCTTAAATCCTGTTTGGCACCAGCAGAGCACAGGATGAAGCTCATACAGGCATGCAGGTGTGCGCATAAAGACATGCCTAGTGAGCCTTGGCCAACCCACTGCAGTGACAGGGCCCCTCTCGGAGCATTCCCTGTTGACTCTGCTCTGTGGGCACTGAGCTGGGGGAGCTTCTCTCCTCAGAGCCGAGCAAAGTTGGAAACCAAAACTTCAGAGCTCCTGGAAGCAGCACATAGCAGCCCTGGAGTAAGTGAGCGCTCTGGGTCGCTGAGTTGTCTCAGAAGAGGAAGACGAGGATATGACAAAATGGAAAACACCTTTGTCAATAAAAATCAGCTCCTGAAAACTTACAAGTAGCCACCAATTCTCCAGCACACTGTGTATGAATGTGTTTAACCAGTTTCTTGTCATTATTTGGTGAAATATAGCTAACTGAAACTCAGATTTCTAACATAACAGTATTTTCTGTGATCAAGCCTAATAAAAAAATGTCTTTGAACTGTGACTAATTTACTCTTCTTTCATCAGTTTCATAATAAATTAAGTGGCAATACTCTGATCAGTTGAAGTATAGAAGAAACAAAAAGTTTAAAAATTAATGCATAAGGTATGAACCTATATAATAGATGAGAATCTAAAACTCAGCAAGTTGAAATTTGGGAACTACTCTGACAAGCTAAAACATGTGCACATTTATTCAACACAAATTACCATAAACAAAATATCAGAGCTGTTAAAATAATTACACATCTACAGTATTTTCTGTGATCAAGCCTAATAAAAAAATGTCTTTGAACTGTGACTAATTTACTCTTCTTTCATCAGTTTCATAATAAATTAAGTGGCAATACTCTGATCAGTTGAAGTATAGAAGAAACAAAAAGTTTAAAAATTAATGCATAAGGTATGAACCTATATAATAGATGAGAATCTAAAACTCAGCAAGTTGAAATTTGGGAACTACTCTGACAAGCTAAAACATGTGCACATTTATTCAACACAAATTACCATAAACAAAATATCAGAGCTGTTAAAATAATAACTGGCTAAAATCACTGACATATAAATGAAAAGTTATTGCATAATTTAAACAATTAAAAGTGTTTAATGGCTCCAGGAATGATATAAACCAAATTGAGTGTCAAAATAACCACAAAGGTAAATAAAATAAAACCATAGACATTTATCAGAAATTACAACTTTAAAAATCCAAATATAAAAATTGTACCCCATGAAGAAAAAACTTGGAGAACTTTAAACCTAAAGTGGCAGGACATTGCTCTGATATGGCCTTGAAATCACAGAAATGTCATTCATAAGAGTGGCTACACTGAGAAAGCCTGGCCTGGTAAGGAACAGCTTGGGCTTTGGAATCAGAAAGAGTAAGGCTGACTGCTGACAAGGGCTCCAGCTAGCTGTGTGACTCAAGGTGGTTTGCTCAACCTCTCTGAGGCACAGCTTCCATACCTACAGCATGAGAATGAGCATGTTTACCTAAGGAAGTTAGCATGAAGACTTAACAACACACTCTACAAAATGCATCCTAATCCCTCACTAAATAAGGTCTCCTGTTGTCTCCACTCACTCACTCATTCATTCATCTAGAATCTGTGGGGAAAACAAAGACGAGATCTCTATCCTTGCTGGAGTTCTTACAACACAGGCATTTAGAAACCACAGGCTCTGACTGCTACAAGAACTGTGCAGGTGAAAGAGGGCAGGAGGAACGGTAGAATTAATAGAAATGCTATATCTATGTCTCATCCTTAATATCAGAATAAACAAATAGATAACACAGCAGATGGCTGTGAGGGAAAAAGAGAAATCACAATAAAGCACACAGCAATAATACTATCTCTCTGCATATTACATTCCAAATCCAGCTGGCTTTGCTTCTGGCACTCTGCAACATGTTGACTCAGATACCCTGTAAAAGCCACAATCTGATTCTGTAATTGGCCCCAATTAAGTCACTTGATTCAATGACCTCCTTTTCCATTAAGTGAGTCCTATCTGTCCAGTACGTAGATAAGGAGAAGAGCAGCAAAGGTGAGATGGCAGGATGACAGTGAGGGACGCAGGAGTTGGTCACACTCATGACAGGGTCCGAAAGCTGGCAGCAAGGCAAGGTCAGTGTCTGGAACCAGTGATCAGGCTGGACATTCAGGTCAGATAAGGCCCAGGGTCAGAGCCAAATAAAGAAGCCCAAGCAAGCAGCACTTCTCTTTCCCAGGCTGTTGTTTGAACTGCTTATTCCCATCTGCAGTTCCCAACCCTAGGCCTGCTATTAACCATACAGAAGCCACGGAGAAGTCTAGGTATGTGGGGGCAAGAAATGGGCGAGGAGGTGCCTCTCTGAGTGAATACTTGTGCAATTTATTTCAAGAATCATCGATTGACTGCCTAATGTGTACTGGAGCCTTGAAATCAAAATAAGAACTATCAGTGATGCTGTGCACTCCTACCCACACAAGAAATACACACTGAACGATATGTCCGGGATTTATACATCTTGGATTTGAGAAGCACATGTGTTTTGCTTGCGCTCATTCAGAGAAACGTCTAGAGCAATGAGGGGCCATGGTTCCGTGTCCTCTTACAGCCTCTGCTTTAACTGCCTCTGAGGCCATTAAGCTTTCACATTTATTCAAACATAAACACGAACATTTCCCCTTCGAAGTCTTTTATTTTCCCTCCCATAATAATCTGTACTCTAATTCAAAGAAATGCAATTTCATCATTGGTTCACCAGGCTGATGTTTGAGAAAAGATCGTGTGATGCAAACCATAATGACTAAGGAATAGAATGAAGGCTCCACAGGCAGATGACTTCAAGCAATACCGTCATTTACTATAAAGTGCTTCCTTCCCTGATGAAAGGTTGGGGGAAATTAAGCTCTAACTGCAGCCATGAATAGTTATATGCTGGATGCCAACTGTCACCATCCTCCTGAATGGTGAATCTCTTAACTCAGAAAAGACTCTGGCCACTAGGCAGAGGGGGCTGAGGAGGGCTGTGGGCACCACAATGGAGTTATTCAATATTACTGTTCTGCTGAGAAGTGCCAGTTTTACCCCAGCACTATCCATAAGAAGAGCCACACAGGGTTCATACGAGCCACAGCTGAAGCAGGTGGTTTAACTGAGTGTCTGGATGCTGCATGGTAAGAAGATTTTAGTTTGACTCATGGCCTCAATCAAAAGTGACTCTTCCTGGCCAAAGACAGCCTGTCACCCTGTCTGCGAACAATTGCAAGACGCTGACCTCCAGCAAACAACAGGAAAGGGAGAAGCCATTCCTAGATAAACAAGCAACTCACAGGTCAGCATTTGCAAAAGAGGGAGCGAAACAGCTGCCAGAAAAAATCAAGCAGATTTAGAATCTGTTTAAATCTAAACTCTGAACATTTGGAGATGGAAGGGTCAAATACTTACTGCAAAGAGGGGAAAAAAGCCCTTGAAACAAGAAAGTCCTATCCCAGAATGTATCTAAGTAAGCAAAAGCTTCACATGGACACCGGAGCACAAATCTCCAGTCCTTCAGGATGCTTTGCCTCTTGGGAGATGAAGAAAGATCTGGAAGGGATGCCCTAAAGGGAAAGCCAAGTGCAAAGAAGAAACTTACAATCCCCTTAATGTCAGTGTTAGTCACTCAGTCGTGTACGACTCTTTACTACCCTGTAGGCTCCTCTCTCCATAAGATTCTCCAGGCAAGAATACTGAAGTGGTTATCCATTCCCTTCCCCAGGGGAATCATCTTGACACAGGGATCGACCCAGGTACCCGGGTCTCCTGCATTGCAGGCAGATTCTAATCCCCTGGTAGGAGTAACTAGTTAATCACCTACTCTGTCCCTATCATTCCATAGTGAAACTCTTTTCTCTATCACTCTCTCATAAGTACACAGTGGAGTTTTCCAGAGGTTATATGGTCTCACAAAAAGATTAAAGGAAGAAACAATATGAGAATACAGCTGCCTATTATAAAGCCAGACAATAAGTTTGGCAAACATATAAAACAATGTCACTCTTTTCACTACCATTTTTTAAATAAAAATGTTACTTATGTTTAAAAAAGGCAAGTGATCAGATGGTCATGGGTGTCCCTGTTGGAAGCCAAAGGTAAAAGACAAGCTTGGGAAGAACAGAGAATAGGGTGAAGAGTCTGCAAAGCATCCTCCTATTAGCTTCCATGGATCCCACTTTCTCTCCAGAAAGTCATGGGCAAGATGGCAGAGAGATGAAGGTTGTCAGGAAAAAGCAAGGATAAAGTCAGACCTGGACACCAGGGCTAGCTAGTTAACCAAAAGCTGACACTGCCTAGCCACCACATGCCATGGGAAGAAGCAGGACTTGGCACCAGAGGACAACTCGCATGTGGGGAGTAGGCACCTGTGTCAACAAACATTCCATGGAACAGGTTCAGAGCAGGTGGGAGCCTAAAAACCTGCAAAGTGAGACACAGACAAAAGACTTTTCCTACCCAACGGTTTTCCAAGCTGCAAGGTGGACATAATTTCATAGCCTATCTGAAAAATGATTTGCAGCATACTATACAGCATTATCATAGATACTCCAGGGAAATAAAAACCCAGGAAAATAATACCATCATTGGTAAAGCCCTCTCAATAATTAGGAGGTGACTAACAGCACTCCATATACCAACTATACAAGCTTAATGTTCCTTGACAGCTCAAGACACTTTCAACCCTAAGTCTTTTATTTTTCTTTTTAATCATCATATACTTTTTACAGTAGAAAATATGAACTGGTTTCCTTGCTCTGTTAGATAGCAATTTAATGTATCCATTCTCCTATACCCATTACAGCAAATATTCAAATAGTTCCTAACACAACTATTTTTCATATATGGATTGATCTAAAAACACACACAGGAGAAAAAATAATGCCAGGTTTTTTTTTTTCTCTGTAGGTAGTAATCAAGGTTATTTGTTTGGTTAGTTGGGTTTTTCTAAGCAATTATTTTCTTATCCAGAGGAAAAAGGTACTAGCTCTGTAAATGTCAACTTCTAAAAAGAAGTATGTACCTTTTAGACAAGAGGAAAATAGCTCTGATGTGGGAAGGAGGGAGGCGGTTTTTCTTATGTTGATGAAACACTGTTCTTTTAAATGGCAATTGACAATACTCTTACTAACATTAGTCATAAAAAATTATTCACAAATAATTGTAGCAGAGCTTTGTGTCCCAGGCAGGAAAAAATGTCTCACAGAACTACAGATGACTTTCTAAGATAAACACCAGAATTTGTCATCTGGTACTTATTCACCACCTACTGAATGAAAGCCTACAAAGTTATTCTAAACCGTGGAATATTTCCATGTGAAAGATCCATTCAATGATATTTGTAGTCTCATAAATGAATTTCTAAAGATCATAAATCCACAGAAAAGTTAAAAGTCAATCATCAGGCTGATTCCCCACCACTAGCCAGTGTTTCCCCTCTAGTGTAAAATGTCTCAGATTGATGAGCTTAATACCTTCACAAATATTTTCACCATATGGCTTTATTTTTTCCAACTTATCTGTAATATATGATGTCCTCCAAAAGTGTCTTTAAGTTTTGCTTCCCTGTTTTCATAGCCACTATCCTGATTCAGCCCTCTCACTTCATCATGCTGAACTTCTTTAATTTCTCCAAGCTTTGAATTTCATAAAATCCCTAGATCATAATTCTTCAATAGTTTTTCACTACCCTGACTGAGGACACCTCATTTCCTTCTGGAGCTTCTCCACCCTCCAGAGCACAGACCCCATGGCTAACCGCCCAGTCCCCTCCAGCTGACGTTCTTTGGACGGAGATACTGAATGGATTACGCTCACCCCTTCCTGCACGTTTTGCTCCTGTTCAGCTATATCTCTCCGCCAACTCATGTGTCTGCTCTCCAACAACCCCTCCCCGTTCCACCCTCACCTCTTTAAGCTGGGTTCTCTAGTATTGTTGAAAGAGCCTTTGTTACAGAACCATGTCATAGCATGCACGTTTGAACTATTTTCTGAATTAGATTGTTCTTCAAAGGCAGATACTATGACTCTTCTTTCTGTACCCTTTCTGGTATTTAATACACACCCCCCCAAACCAACTCTACTCAATCAATGATTATTGACTGAGGGATGATGTTATGGGTGTCTAGCATCGACTCGGATTGTATATATCCTGCTGTGGAGATAAAAGGTTCTCAGACAGGGCTTTCTAATCAGAATAGTACTAAGGTCATTGTCTACATGGTACATGAGAAATGCAGGAAAACAGTCACTCAGTTCTGCTTTTTCATAAGAACTAGCCTTTGCTTCCATTATTTCTTGACATTTTAGATAAAAGCATTGAGGACCAAACTGGTATAAAGGGATAAATCTAAGATGTCTGAAAAACACTTTCAGTTTTTGACTGCACTATGAATATGCATAAATAAACCAGAAGCAGTCCAAAGAATCAAGAATTCCAAAAAAATTCACATCATGTGCACAAATCCTGGTTTTACTCCTGTTGTTACAAACAAAATGTATTGTAACCTGAAATTCTCTCTTATTTGTGTGTATATACTGACCCTAACTCTAACCCTAAACAAAGACATTTGAGTTTGACCATCAGATTTGTTGATTTTTCAAACCATTCTAGTCTTTTTCTGACCTACACTGATTTCTCTACATTCAAAATAAAATCATATGTTTGGTAGTGACAGTGTTGTCTGAAATTTCACAAAAGCTCCTTCAAAATGCAGACATCACTAAAGAATAAAAAGAGGAAAATAAAAAGCCATTTTGATATTAGAAAAATTCTTGTTCTTGTAAGAATATCTGCTGAGTTAAATACCTAAAAGTCCTAAAACTGAAGTAAAACATCCCTTCTTCTGTCTACATCCCCTGGACTGGGGTCCTGAGCAGCGGCGTTAACTTTCAGAAGTCTGGTAGCAGCGCACGACTCCAGGTCAATCCAACAAGTGGCGGTATTAGAAACCAGGAAATGTGGACCGATTTCTGGGGCAAAAAACCTAAGCATTCCACATGGGAAAGGAGACCGAGGATATGGGAAACTCTTGGCAAAATTCTGGGAAGAGATGCCAGAAGGGCTCATTATTTGCAGCAAAATGTGATGAAACTGGATCCCAAATATTAACACATGTGTAAGAATTATTACACGGGGCTCTTAATAACAATGTGGATTTCTAGACTTTCCTTCTTAGTGAGTCTGGGGACAGGCCTACAAATGAGTATTTTCAACACGCTCACCAGGCAACTGTGATGTGGGAAACCGCAATTTTGAGAGACACTAATCGACAGGAAGCACTTCTCACTCCTTTCTCCTCTAAAATCCTTATAGTACTATCCTTTCTAGAGGGCTCTGGGCACTTCTGAGGTAAATAGGGAGAATTAGATAATAGGTCCTTTAATGGACCAAAAGAAGAAACATCATGATTTTATTACTTGGGGACTTCCCCGCTGGTCTAGTGGCTGAGTCCCCATTTCCAGTGTGGGGGGGATGGGTTCAATCCCTGACCCAGGGAACTAAGATTCCACATGCCATGTAGCCAAAATAAATACATAAATAATCTTTTAATCTACTTTTTTAAAAAAGATCTTACTCCAAATTCTTAGGTTCTTACTAATATGAAAGCAGCACCTAGGCTCTCTTTCTCACACCCACAAGCAAACACGCAGATAAATAGCAGATTGAGGGGAGGAAGTTCAAATGCAGCTGCAGTCCCTGAGTTGTACAGACAGGCACAAGCCTCAGTTCTTCGAGTCTCCCCAGCAAAAAGCCGAGTACATGATGTAAAATAGACACCCAACAAACATTTGCTATAGACCAAGTAACTTTAGAGCAGTAAGCTCACCTCTTAAGTGAAAGTCATCAGGGAGATCCCTAGTAATCCCACAAAATTGAACTGAAAATGTCTGGTGTTACCAGCTATGAAGGAGGTAAAACAATGAAATGCTAACTACACACAAGCAATTTTGTTTCAAAATCACTTTTTTTTCTTCTCATATATAGCCACCAACAGATAGATAATAGAGATAGGTAGATAGATATAACAGAGATCATTGCATAAGAATGCATTAATGCTATCATATACATTTTTTAATTATTTCCACTTTTTTTCCCTTTGTTTGGCTCACCATGGATAGGTTTCCAGAACAAACTCTAACACCTTAGTGTATATTAGTTCATATTTTTCTCCCTACATCTGCTGCTGCTGCTGCTGCTAAGTCGCTTCAGTCATGTCCGACTCTGTGCGACCCCACAGATGGCAGCCCACCAGGCTCCCCCATCCTGCCATACTGGAGTGGGTTGTCATTTCCTTCTCCAATGCATGAAAGTGAAAAGTCAAAGTGAAGTCTCTCAGTCGTGTCTGACTCTTCGCGACCCCATGGACTGCAGCCTACCAGGCTCCTCCGTCCATGGGATTTTCCAGGCAAGAGTACTGGAGTGGGGTGCCATTGCCTTCTCCCTACATATATACTCTTAATCAGACATACAGAAATACAGACACAGACATACACAGAGGGAGTGTCTTATAACTGATATACTTTTCTGTATCTATAGTTCTCATTCGGCAATACCATATGAACATCCCAAATTTTAATGGCTGCATAATATTCTTTGGTCTGGGTTATCCTAATTTATTCTACTACCGCCTTGTTGATGGGCTTTCAGTTTCCAGTTTTTTGCTGCTACAAACAATACTGACTGAGAGATCCTCGCCCATATGCCTTACGTGTTGATATTTCTTACTCTACAGGAGAAATTTCCAGGAGTGGACCTGCTGTATCAAAGTGAAGTGAAGTCGCTCAGTTGTGCCCAACTCTTTGAGATCCCATGGACAGTGAGTGGCCTACACCAAGCTCCTCCATCCATGAGATTTTCCAGGCAAGAGTACTGGAGTAGGTTGCCATTTCCTTCTCCAGGGAATCTTCCTGACCCAGGGATCAAACCCAGGTCTCCCACATTGTAGACAGACGCTTTAACCTCTGGGCCACCAGTATGTATATTTTTAAGATTTAACAGTTGATGCCAGACTGCTTTCTTTAAGGCAGTAACATTTCACATTTCCAAAATAGTTAATATTTTAATCAAGATAAAATTGTGCTTAGAGGGCAGTGAATCCAAAACCTCTCTGTGCTAGCCTCTAGCCTCTACCCAGCCTCTAAATTCAGCCTATTCTTCTCAGCTCCTCCCACTGGCTGACTTGACCACACTCCCTAAAACTTGGGGATCTGATGACCTTTGCTAACTCATAAACTCCCTACAATTATAAAGTTCGCATATTTGTACCTCTGTACCTTTTCCAAAGGAGAATTTCAGTGGCTTTCATCAAACTTCCAAAGGGGTCCCATGACCCCAAAAAGAATGAGAGGCCACTGCTCTGGAGTCTGCAGAATAGCAAGAGGATTGGGATATTGCTGATGACATGATTTAATTCTCCTGATGACAATCCCCCCAAAAGTGGATTTTATTGGAGAAGCTTTTCTGTGTCCATCAAACAACTAAACTAATAATGTTTTATCAACATTATTTTAAGAAGGAACAACCTCTACAAACAGTTTACAAAAGGGCACAGGTGCTGTAGAGTTATTTTCAAAACCAGCTAAAGATCATTTCCTCTCCCATATATAGTTTCTCAGAGTAGTTGGTTTTGATCTATATAAAGGAAAAGAGAGTTGTTCTGGGCTTCCATTCAAAGAAAAGGTAAATATCTCATCGGAGAATGGGAGGGGAAGACTAAACAGAGTGCAGAAACAAAACAAACAAACAAAAAAACAACTGTTTACAGAATCGGGGAGAATATCTGTTGAGAAACTCAATAAACGCCTCTAAGTCAGGGGTCATGTCCCCCTCTTCGACACTGCTGGCTTCTGTCCACACACACCTTCACCCCAAGAGCAGGCAGTGTCTGGTCTAAGGAGGTATTCAGTATATGTAGTTAAACCAATAAATAATGGAAGCAACTTTATAGAGAATTAAATTACAAGAAGTACGTGTGGGTCCTTACATGAGATTACTTTGCTAGTAAAGGTTTGAAATCAAAAAGGTCTTGCATTTCCTTAATTCGTAACTAGTGCCAAGAAACAATTAGAAAAGCATCTGTTTACTTCTCAGGAAAGTATCTAATTCTTCATTCTTATAAGACTATTTCATGAAATTACTTTCTTTGTTTCTATTTCATTTCATACATTATCACCTTTATCATCAAACAGTATAAATATAATCCAGAACTGCTTAGCTGCATTATCAAGTAATAACCACTACATTAATAAGACGTCTAGCTTCTGATTTAAAATATGAAACAAAGGATAAAGAAAACAGATATTAAAAAAAAAACACATTAAATTGATTAACAAACTACAGAGAGAGTAAGGCCCGTCAAAACAGGTAAAGCTTTAATGATGTCTCTTCTCCTTATACTGTGAAAAGTGAGTGATCTGCCCTCTGGAATAGGTGATATTTTGAAAGAGCTCTCAGTACCTCCCTTCCAGTAATAACACCAGCTCTGTTATTCCTTTTCAACTCAGCTAGTTCCTAAAACATATGGAATGGCTAAAAGACACAGGAACTGCAGAGCTCATTTACATGATGGAAACTAAGATTGCGAATGGTACAGCTGTTTCAGAGTCCAGCAGTGAATTAAATCACACTTAGTCATTTGATGACAAAAGAGAAAAGAAGATTCACAGGCTCTAGTCTTACAGGTTTTCAAGGAGACTATTTTCTAAACATTGTCTCTCTAAGTCAGCTTTATTAGTATATATTGTACACATATATGTGTGTGTATCTACATATTACATATATATATACATGCATATACATATATGCACAATGTATATACATATGTTATGTGCATATATATACACACACATATAAACATTTTACATGTGTTATGTGTAATAATATATGTAGTATATATACATACCTAAGACTTAAGTGGTATTCCTGTAGAGAATAAAATATTCTAGAACAAAAATTCTCTCAGAGCCTTGGGGATTATCCAGTTCTAAACAAATCTTTAGAAAACATATAGAAGAAACACAGATAAGATTTACTTTGGCTTTAGTTTTAATGATTAAAAGTATTGCAGCCATACTAGAGACTTTTAAAATCTGTATAGGGGCTCTGAAAAAGGGAAAGTGGTAGTTGCTCAGTCATGTCTGACTCTTTGTGATCCCATGGACTGTAGTCCACCAGGCCCCTCAGTCCATTGAATTCTCCAGGAAAAAATACTGGAATGGTTAGCCATTACCTTCTCCAAGGGATCTTCCCAAGCCAGAGAACCCAGGTCTCCTGCATTGCAAGCAAATTCTTGACCATTTGAACCACCAGGGAAGTCCTGTAGGGGAACTCTAAGATTGTTTAATTAAAAATAGGATCCTTAGTTTCACTGTTCTTCACCTCCGTAGTTTTAAGTATGTGAAATCTGATATATTTAGTTGCTTGGTATCTAAAAGTACTGTGTGCTTAAGCTAAATCTGTAGCTAAAGGGGCTTGTTAAATTTTCCTTAGAAGATGTTTGCAGAGAATAGATTCCCCTGAAATATAAACAATTTCATATTAATAGGAATTCAGAGCACCAGTCAAATGGAACCTAGATGTCCCTTCCAGTTAGGATCAAATTTGGGCTACCTTAACTTCTGATCTACTATTACCCTTATGCTTGACCACCAGAAATTAAGACAGGCCGGAAAGGATGAAGGAAGAGAGGGGAATTCTAATTGCTCTCCTCACCCACTAAAAAAAGTACAACCAATATTTTTGGAAGCTTAAGTAGAGATCTCATTTCAGAACACAACACAGTAATTGTTCCAAATGAAAGCTTTTTTAAAGAATGAAGCATCACAGTCATCTTTCTGCATAGAATTTCTCAAGTTAGTTTCCATCTGTACAAGGACCATGTAGAACTCCAACGGGCAGTCCTTCTGAAGACAGCAGATTCTACAAGCAAAGTGCTGAAATAACATGAAATAATAATTAGACCAAATAATTTCTGGCAAAAGAACACACAGGGACTTTATAAGAGCTGAAAGACTCAGGGTGCTCATCAGGCCTACTATGTGCTGTTGGCTACTACCAAGAGGACCTTTCAGAGTCCAATAGTGGACAATAGATTTGGTTTTGCTGATTCCATGATGAGACAGTGACCTCGGAGGGAAGCAAGGGTGAAGTGCTGGACCCAAGCCCACTTATTTTTTCCTTTAACTCCTCTGAGCTCAGTGGCATCTCCTTGGCCTCCTGCTCCCTGGGCCCCTGCTGGTGTCCGCCGAAGACTATGGCTGGTGACCTCATGTTGTCTTCTTCCCCAGCTCAGAAAAGGCCTGCTGGCATCGGCACCATACCTGTCTGTCCTGGCTTCTCACCAAGGTCTCACTGGTCCTGCCTGCCCGCACACCATCCCTGGCTCCTGGGGCCTGTTATTCCTCACGGCACTGCCCATGGCACTGCCCATGCCAGCTCCACAGCAAGCACCATCGGCATCTCATCCCCCTCTGCCCCACATGAGAGACTAAGACGCTGAGAAACAGCACTCAGGTTCCCTCCCTGCCTGCATGCCCCATAAGCCCAAGTATACCATGGAGGTGGGAGGAGGTCTGCAGGATGTCTTATGGGGTGGTCTTCTCTGCTTCTCACCTTTCTCCACCCATCTACCATGCCTCCCCCATCTTCCCTTTCAGAGACTTAAGCCAGAAGACAGAGGGCAGGTCACGTTTCAGCCTCTGATTTTTTCCCACCTTCCTTCTACAAGCTACCATGGCTAGAAGGGAAGACAGTTGTCCCCTTCACCTGGGACCATATTTCCTCCTTCTCAAAGAGGAGGTTGCTCTTCTCCTTTCTCTGGAGCCATAAGTGTGAAATAGTAGGCAGAACATGATTTATAGAAGACAAAGATGAAAAACCACATTGATGTATTTTCAAGACAGTCTCCTCATCACAGCTGTTACACCATGACCCCAGAGCCACAATATTGATAGGCTATATATTCAAATCTCTAATTAATAGACAAGTCATCTGCCTCTGGACCACAGAATAAAAACAAGTAGCTTGCTGCCTGCCCTCCCAGAGAACCGCACCTCCACCCTCCAACCTCCACCATGGGCTGTGGGAATGATGTGGGGGGCGGGGGCAGGATGAGCCCAGGGTACCAAAGAACCATGCTGCTGGGACTCTGAGAACAGATGGAAAGAATATGGGTCATTTCAGGAGGATGAGGAGGAGACCAGGCTCCAATGATGAAAGGCTCTAAAACTCCATCATGACACAGCAAATCAAAACATCTTGGTTATTTTGCTGTCCATCACTACTGACATTTTTGCCTCTTACATCATTTTATCCAGAAGTGAAAGAGAAAAACAATCTGACTTGTGGGAGATGGTGAGGGTGAGAGTTAACATCTGCACAGCATGTTATGTTCCCTGAAAGAAATGTGCCACATCAAGTGAATTAATATTTCTCCTTTGAAGTACTGATTCACATTCAGCCCTTCCTATATGTGAAACACAATCTCTCATCATTTTCACTGCCTCGAAACCTTGAAAAGAAACATGCCAAAGCTTCTCTGTGTGAACTTTTACCTTTACATACATGAGAAAGCGCTTATTGTGAGAAATAAGAAGCATCACCGTAGGATCAGAACACAGCATCAAATGGTGAAGAATCAAAAGATGGGAACTATAAAGCTGCCAAAATTAAGTTCAAAGAAAATGGAAAATTTAAAAGCAAATATGAAAGGCTTCTTGTCCGAGAGCAGTGTAATGTAAGCATTACCCACAAAAACTATCTGGAGAGACAATCTTCTGTTTAGAAGTCTGAGCTTGTCGAGGAATGGTTAGAGGACCCAGCAAAGGGCAAAGAACTGTCAGCTAAGATCGCGAAGTGGGGAAAAAGAAAAGAGAGAGACACACACACTTAGAAAGGGGATCCACATCTGGGCAGGAGGCAGCAGGCCACTCTGAGATCCCATTATGTATCTGTCTGCTGAGAAGCACTCAGGCCTCTACCGCCCTGAAAATGTTTTTAAGCAAAACTATCATACACACTGCTCTCTCTGCAGCTCTTGTCACAGCTGCAATTCTTCCTACGTTAGTTAACGTTCGTTACTTTTTATTATCATAAATCTCCCCTACTAGACCATAAATCTCTGGAGAGTAAGGGCTTTATCTGGTTTTGCTCACTACAGCATCCCCAATATCTAGCACAGAATTTGGCATATCACTGGTGCTGGTGGCAAATGAAAAATTCAGGTCAAATCGGGTGAGAACCTCTGGGGTGAGATTTGACACACATACAGAGGATGAACTCCAAAATAGCCCTTCGGTTGTCTTTCGACAGTTAATGATGTTCCCCAGTCATGGATTCGTTGCTTTGAAGGAAGTCCATCCTCAATGATACCTTATTTAAAAGCAGTTGCTACCTGAGGGGAGTCTTGTGTTAGGTAATAATTTAACAACTTCCTGGATGGTTAGATGACAGATAACTGAAAGAAAAACCCTCTGGAAACGGAAAACAGAATTAGGAGACACAGAAAGGTGCCAAGGGCAAGCTAGAGAAAGGGAATGCTGGATACAGCCTTACCTCCTTGACCTTCCAGAAGTATGTATTAGACACATGCCTTCATTAATTCCACAGAGATGTTTAACTATTTCCTATTTTTTAAAAACATCACGCTACCTTCTCACCTTCCTACATATATATAGGAATCATATATCCCGTTCCCTATGCACCATGTTTTGTATGCCTCCACAGAAACATGGAAGATTAAAAAAGAATCATATGTCTCTTGTCTGGAAAGTCCCACGGACAGAGGAGCCTGGTAGGCTGCAGTCCATGAAGTCACTAAGAGTCAGACACGACTGAACGACTTCACTTTCACTTTTCACTTGCATGCATTGGAGAAGGAAATGGCAACCCACTCCAGTGTTTTTGCCTGAAGAATCCCAGGGACAAGGGAGCCTGGTGGGCTGCCATCTGTGGGGTCGCACAGAGTCAGACATGACTGAAGTGACTTAGCAGCAGCAGCATACATATGTCATAAAATTTAATCTTCAAATAAACCTTGTGTTATAGATACCATACACATTTTAGAGAGAAAGAACCAGATGTAACAGGTCATTGGTATTATCACTATTCCTTTACTTGACCTCCACAATCTCCCTCCTAAACATTTGTATCTAGCTCATCCTCTGTCATTCAGCAAACCACCATAGATTTTTATTGCTAGTCTCTATTGGGTATGAATCTGTTGTGACAAACTGCAACTAAATAGCAATGATACCAAATTTATGTTAACATCACAGTAAGACATTAATAAGAGGATACAGTGTCCCAAACTGCTATCCTCACATTGCTTTGAAATTTTCACTTAATTCTGTTAAGAGAAAAACTTTAAAAAGGTGCTAACAGTATTAAAAAATAAAATCCAAAAATGATTTTTAAAAAATCATTACAAAATGAAGGCCCAAAAGTTCCAGAATCATTCGTAATTGATTCATCATCATCTTCAATTCCATCTTATCAGGACTCATAAATTATACACACTCCATTTAAGAATACAGTGAACCCCAATTCTCCATTATTTTCAGGACTGCAAACAACTAAGTCAAGTGGGAAAGTATCTTTGTTTTAGCGTTGATTTTCAGAACTCAGCCCCACAGAGGCCCAGGGTTTCCTAAGACACTCACCCCGAGGCCCTGGAGGCAGAGGATACGGAAAAGCAAAGGGAACACAGGGAGGGGAGTTTGCACCCCCTCCTTCCCTTGCTTCAGCCACAACTGTCCTGTTTTGCTGTCTTCCTGGAAGACTTCCCCTCAAAATTCCATTGAAAGAACGATTTCCCCAGCTTTAAGAAGTCTTCAGACATCCGATGAAAAATGTTCAAAACATCTGTCCATTTTCTTCCACTAAGAATATTCTACACAGCCTGAAGAAAAAACACTTAATACAACATCATGTGAAAATAAAAAGTTAAAAAATTCTCTCCTAAGGGGCCTTTTCACCTGAAGTTTTTAAAAAGCTTAGGGACTGCCCAACTTACAAAAAGTTTGTGTTCCGGAAGTTTAGTTTACCAGGCAAGTCTTTGGAACTCAAGGCTCACTTCCCCACAAAAAACAATGACATTCTGCTGTCCTGAGCATGCAGAGAAAGCCGGATGCTCCAGAGGTAAAGTACAATGTTACTAATACCACTGGAAGGCAAGGTTTACATTTCTGCACCTCATTGAATGGGTTCCTACGGGCCAGGAGTGCCTAACCCCCAGTTCTGTTTTTTCTTGAAGGCAGTTCATCCTGTGAGATGTGATTTCCAGGGTCGTCCACGTCCACTGGGGTCAGTGGCTGGCCATGTGGGCAGGCACCAGTCATCTGCAAGCTAGATAACGCCTGCAGCCACTGCCTGTCACCAGTTCCAAAAAGCTAACTCATGGTTTCCTTGTTTATTCTCTGGTATTTCATATCATTTTATTATGACAATTGGCACCTAATACAGATCCAAAAAAAGCTTGAGAGGATCTAACACTCAGGCAAAAAAAAAAAAAAAGGAGCTGGCAAAATTCATAACCCTCTCAAAAAGAGGACAGAGGAGAAAAAAAGGAAAAGATAACAACATGTAACCATAAATAACTTCCTAAGTTGGACTGCAACTGCTTTTGTTTTTCCTTCATTTTGGCTCATTTGGTAAGCTAATGAACTAAAAGAAAAGGATTAATTTTAACCAAACAATTACAAAGGATTCCAGAATTTCAAAACTCAGAGTAATGAACAGATGAGTAATGTGACTCATTTAGCATCATAGGTTATCAAAACAAGTAAATAAAATACTAATAACCAATTTTCCACCAAAACTGTTGAGCCATTCCAAATTCTTGGTATCAAAACTCAAAGGAAATGCCCTCCCACAGAATCAAATCATTTAATATGCTAACTTTAAATGAATTGCCAGTCATGAATACTACCATTAGGGCAGGTATCTTTCCACGTCTTTGCAAAAGGTAGAAATACTCTACAAGTGCTTGCATCTCTCACAAAGAAGGAGGGGAAAGAGAAGAAGGGGGAGGAGAGGAAGGGGAGGGAGAGGAGAGGGAAAGGCCTTCTTCCTATGTGTGACGTTTGCACTTTATGCAAAATCCCACCTTCACACACACTGCACTCTCAGCTGGCACCTCAAGTACTTGCTTACACATTTGCTTTTGTAGGCACTCTCCAAGTAATGTGACCAGAGTACTGGTTGAGACTGTGGTCACTTGGGGCTCACAGATCTAGGCTGTATGTCAAGTTCAACTCCTTGCTGTGCGAAAGGGCAAGTTCTCTAAATTCTTTAAAGGTTGAATGTTTCATCTAAAGAGGGATAGTAAGACATTCCTGTCTCATAGGGCTGTGTGCGAGGAAATGAAATACTGCATGTAAAATGATGTGCCCTGAACGCAGCAAGACGGATGACGATGATGATAATGGTGATGACGGTTATTTTCTTCCCTTCCTTCCCCCACACCTAGCACAGTTCCTTGCACATAATAAGTAGTCAACACATGCTTCTTGAATTGAGTTAACTTCTCCATGCTGTCTGTCTGATGAAGTCCTCCATTTTCATTCTGGAGAAGATGATTTTTGAGGAAAATCATACAGAAAATCTGATGCCTTCACCTGACCAGTACTTGGAGACCATACAGCAATTTGTACGTCCCTCTATGAACTGACCCGCTGGCCATGAACTACACTCATGCTCTGCCTTGTTTGCAGCCTGCTACCTACGTGACGGAGAAGAAAATCAACCTTTCATGAAACAGTGAGCTCCGTTTTTCTTTTGCTTTACCAGAGTTAGGCATGTGGTAGTAAAACAATAAATGCTTATTCCTGGACCAAGTAGATGGCATGCGTAGCCACTAACTGAACCCAAAGGGAGAGAGGTGCTCTCTCAAGGAAGGAGACAAGGTTCATATCAGATTCTCTGTCAACCATCAAGTTCCATTCAGAACCCCCTCTAGCAGGAAGCATGACCAGACCAAGCCATACTCATCCCTCCCCTTCTGAATCCTCACTGTAAATGAAACATGCTTACTTAGTGGAGGAGGGAGCATGGTAGTCCTATAGTCCTATTTCCTCAGACATCCCATGAGCTCTGGGAAGGAAGGATTAACTAATTATAAATTCTTTTGCACATAACAAGGACATGTAATAGGAAGGAAACAAATATTTGATTTCTTGATTTAGTTCTGTTTTCCAATGTGCTCATAGTACTTCTCCAGAATCATCTAATTAATCCTAACTTGAGGAGAAGAAAGGCATATTGGATCTGCACAGACGGGAGCCAAGTCCTGGCACCCTCTGCGGTGTGAATGAGCAAGGGTTGTTCTTGCCGGCTTTGCAACAGTGCCTCTCTTTGGCCGGCACTCAATTTTTTGAACTAATGGCTTAGCACACAGAAAATTAGCATTTTACATAAACCAAAAACTAACTGCCAACCAAGTCTTCATGGCATTGTTAACCAACAGTAAACTGTATTCTGAGTTTTTTCCCATTAATTAAGTGGACTGAGAAGTGGTCCCAAGTCCCTCAAAAAAGAGGGTAAAGGGAACTACAATCTCCCCTGTGATCAGCTAATCCCGCGTGAACGTAAATTAGATCCATTGCAACTGAGAGCTGACTACTCTCATTACAAACAGCTACAACTGACATTTTCAGAGAGTGTTAGCTAGACCCCCTTCCTCCTTCACAAATCCTCCTCTTCTCCTTTTCACATCCAGGATTCTCAGGGACCATGGTAATAATCATCAGCCTCCACAGTCATATCATCTTTTGTTAACTTTTCAAAATGCTTTCATGCCTAACTACTTATTTGACACCTGCAGCCACCCTCAAGACAGGTAGGCCAGATCAGATAGATTGTCTCACCTTACACAAGCACAGAGAAGGAGTGGCTGGCCCAAGGTCACAACCAATCACCAGTGGAAGGGGGGCCTCAACTCAGCCCTCCTCCCCGCTCCTCCGTGTTATTTTGCCCCGATGCTGACCAGCGGGCTCTCACATTAGCCACTGAGCATCGTCCTACCAGGCAGGCAGGAAAACTTTGCTGAGTGAACATGCCCCAGGTTTCTCAGGAAGTGACTGCGTGTCCCTGAAGAAAACACTGTCATTCGCATCCCTAGTCTCAACTGATGTGTTTCTCCATATTGAAGGCACATTTCCATCCAAAATGGCTGACTGGGAGCCAATCGTGGTTCTAATCTTTGTTCCTGCTGTCAGAGTGACATATGAAAAGAATATGAATAAAGTGACAGGATGAAAACGAGGCTAGTGGCTGGTGCGAGATACACAGACAGGGTGTTGGCCCCACACGCTCTGCAACTGGGTCAAGTTAACACCTCTTTCCCTACATATGCAGTGTGGAAAAGCTATTTATAAAATGTTTTTAAATATTTAGGACCAAATAAATCAATATTGTTGGAAAACACTTCCTCTGACCAGAACTCATTTACTTGCCCAAGTCCCATGTGGATAACAGAACCAAGAATATCAGGGTGATCCAAGACCAGGAATCGAACAGACGCTGGGCACTTGCTCCCGGAATGCCCGCCCAGGCTCGCTCTCAGTCTGCACACTGGCGGCTGACCCGGTGTGAAGAGTCCAACAACTGAACAGTGGTCTTATGAGTAACATTAAGAATCAGTAGCAAAAACAGGCTTTTCAGAAATTACCTGGCTCTGCAATTCACTTTGCTGCTTCAGGCGAAGGTTTTCAGGTGTATCTGCCACCGTGGTGAAGGACTGCTTTGGGTAGTGTCTGTGGAGACATTTGTTTAAAGGACATAATTAAAATATTATGACAGCAAACAGCGTTTTTACCCCAGTCACTTTATTCTGCCCTTCTGTCACAGTGACAGAGGTGTCTCTCCTCTTAGGTAAGGTCCTGTCTATCGTGGACCCCAAGCCCTCCTCTGTTCTCAGGACCCTCTGTGACCCACTTATCCCCACTGTCTCCCAGAATTTCACCCTAGGCTTCTCTGTGAGCTTCTTCCCATCAGCACCCGAGAACGCGCAAGGCTTTGCTGACTCCATCTTCCCTCCACCCACACTACTCTAGCGTGAGGTTCCAGAGTCCATTCTCTCCCTTCTGCCAAACTTCCTGACAAAGAGGCCTCGACTCACTGTCTCTGCTCATCTCTTCCAACTCTCTCGTCAGCACTATGCTTTCCGGTTCCTGTCTTTACACACTGCTCTGGTTAAGGTCACGTCTTCCAGTGGCACAGAGGATCCCACAGACATCCCTTGGTCTTCCTCTTGCTTAGCCTCTCCTGACTTGAATTGTCCTCTTCCACTGGTGTCTCTGTCCCCCTACACTCCTGGCCTGGCCTCTTCCCTTCTAGCTGTTCCTTCTCTGTCTCCTGGGACTTCTTCTGCTCATCCTCCTTCACGGTTCTAACAGGCTTTTCTTCTCTTAGTGATCTCCAGGGTGATCTCATTTGTTCTCACAGCTCTGGGTGCCCCCGATATCATGCCAATCACTCCCAAATCTACATCTCTAGCCCAGCTTTCTCTCCTGTATTTCAGACCCACTGGCATTCCCACTTGCGTACAGCCCATGCTTACCACAAACTCAGTCTGATAACCAACAGTCCATCACCCCACTACAGTCCCAAAAATGAATTCCTTCCCCTGCATTCTCTCTTTCACCCATTAGTGTCCAGCTGTCTACACCAGAAACCTGGGAGTAACCTTGACTCTTCACACCTCTAATTAATCCATTGCCAACTCTACTGATTCCATCTCCTAAATATGTCTTGATTCTATTTACAGCTCTCTGTCTTCACTGAATCTTTCTTTAAAGGCCACATTTACCTTTTAGGTAACTACCATGCTTGCCAGTCTTGCCCTTCTACTCCAGCTCCCCAAAGCAAACTTTCCAAAATGCCAACCTGATCATCTGACTCCTCTGAATGAAACTTTCCCAATGCTTCCCGCTGATCAGAGAAAATAGCCCAGCCTCCCGTCCCCCAAGGCCTCCATGGTCAGCCTTCTGCAAACTTCTCACTCACACTCCACGCTCTGGCCAGGGAGCTCACCCTACTCTTTCCTACCTCTATCCTTACATGCTTCTCCCTGGCCAGGAGCACCCCACTTCTTGGTTAACTCCTCTTTATCTCTTAGTTCTTGCCTTGGATTGCACTTCCTCGAAGAAGCCTTCTGGTCTCACAAATGTGTCCTGGAATGTACTTTTCATCCCATTATAATTTTTTTCATATTCATTTGTATGTTCCTATTGACATAACTCTGTCTCACAGTACAAGGAAAGTCCTGCAGCAGCGAGACGGGCTATCTTTCCCTTGTCAGAGCACTCTCCACATCTGTCGGGGTCTGTCTCGGCATGAGTATGATTTCAATAAATATTTGTAGAAAGAAGAAGAGACAGGAGGGAAGAAGGAGAGAGGAAAGGAGGGAGGGAGGAGGGTAAGAGAGAGAGGGTCAAGCTATAAGACTATAATGCACGGCAGGCTACAGAACAGCTTCACTGCATTACATCATATACAATGGCGTGTATGCAAGCACACAGGCCCTCCTGGTGGTGAAGTGAGGGCGTCTCCTCCCATGTGTGGCTAAGACATGAGTGAGGGCCTCCACTCCCTATGCCCAGCTGGCACGGAGGGCACATCTGGCTCCTGTGGCTCCATCACCAGAAAAGCTGTGGAGCTCAGAGCCACTCCTCAAAGAGCTCCCATCCTTCCACTTCCTTCTCCCTGGACCCTCTTCTTGGTAATGCCCACCCTCCATCTCTTCCTGCAGCTTCTCAAAAGTCCTCTAAGCCTCACTATTTCACCATAATTTCCTTGCTCTTTAGAGCAGATACAAACCTAATTTAAATTTGTTCATGATAACTCAGGGTCATCTAAATAGACATGATCAGACCATGATACAAAACAGTAGTGCTTTCAAAGTTTACACAGGTCAGGATGGCCTACATGCCATGAGATTGCTTTTATGCCTGTTGACTGGCAAGAGAGTACTTCTCATACACAGAAGTCAGCCTTCCACGGTCCTCTGCCTTTCTGGTTTCCTTCTTCTAACCCAGACTAAGAAGTAGAGAGCAGTCAAGTTTACTGAAATGTTGTTAAAACTAGAGTTACTGATTCAAGTGAGAAAGCTGTGATAGGTAAGGTCTCCCCTCCTTATCATGAAGTCATAGACTTGGTGTCAGCCACATGGGGGGCTACTACAAGGATTTTTTAATTTATTGAAGTACAGTTGACTTACAATATTATATTACTTTCAAGTGTACAGCATAGTGATTCTTTATTTTTATAGACTACTTGGGAGCAACTGTGCTCCAGACAGGTGAAGCTCAACAGACAACTTCAATGTGAGTGTTTCAGACCATTTGCAACTCCATGTTGGAAAGCTGAACTAAACTGGACTTTAACATGTAGCCACTATTTACATACTGCTGTATGTTAAAGCTAAAATAACAACTTAGCATATTTCCTTTTTCAAAATACATTCTGCAAAATAAAGTTTCACAGAGATTTTCAGGACTTCCTTAATGTTTAATTCAAAAAGTGTATGTATGTATTTTAATGACTTTTGAAACTGTAATTAAAATCTACTCTCAAATGTGTTACAAAGTTAAACCAGTTGAAACTGTATTGTACTTGCAGGTCAACTCAGTTTAGGGGAAGATTTGGAGGGGACAATTTTTGCCTGCCTTTTATGTTTAATTAAAAATTATGTTTAAAAGTTAAAAATTATGTTTTAAACACAAAATAACTATTAAACAGAATTTTTACGGAAACATAATTTAAAAACTAAACAGAATTCTTATTGAACAGCATCCTAGTACGGAAAAATGAACTGGCAGTGGTGGGGGGATTCAATTTGGCATTTGGTCGATACTAGGCAAAAATGTCTACTTGGATACTTACAAAACATCACTTGTCACACTTCTCTCTCAATTTTAAAGTAACCATTTCATGAAAATAATCTATTCTCACCCTTTGACTTTATAATGGAAAAAGTGATAGATTT